>CAUYPK010151304.1:0-16311 GCA_963574355.1 Loris lydekkerianus
TAACCATTGAGCTACAGATGTCCAACTTAAATGTCACATATCTTCTTAGTAAAGTATCTCAAGAATGGAAGAAAAAGTATCCAATGTACTCAGCCCTACTATGAAACTAATTTATGGCTTTCACATGAAAGTTATAACCCATTTATAACCCAAGAATAGGGAGAAGGGGGAAAGGGAGGGGAGGTAGGGGGGAGGAGAATGGAGGGAGGGCGATTGGTGGGATTACACCTGCGGTGCCTCTTACAAGGGCAAGAAGGTCTTTAACTCAGGTTGAGGTGAGAACCTCCAGCCTTGGAGCCACATGGGGCCTTCTGGATCCTTCAATGTGGCCTTTTGACTGAATCCAAATTTTACAGAACAGATCCTTTCCATAAAGGGATTTGTTCTGTGAAGACTGGATTTAGTCAAAGACTGTACATGGGGATCTCTAGGGCCACAAGTGCCCTTGAAGTCATAGCTTCCCCACCCCTGCTTCTACCACTCATTGTATTTTTGTCTACCATTTCTTTCATGATGTGATTTAAGTAAACACACCATGAATTTCCATAAAAGGGTGACATACATACCTTATAGTTCAAATAAGCTAAGTTCTACTTGTTTGACATACTGTAAATGCTCATCTATCTTAAGCAACATACACAATTTAACATAATTTATGACACTGTAAATAAAGGCCAACCAGACATAGCAGAATAGTAGAAGCAAGAATGTTTTTATTCATTCATGTATTTGTTTACTCATTCATTCAACAAATATTTATCACCAGTCACTGTGCTATGGGGAAAAATAAATTCACAGTAATAAACCAAGATACATAGGACTTATAAAATTAATGAGTGAAAAGAAAAATTTCTGTTTTTATGAAAAAGAGTATATGTTGATATGTTTATAATAATAATCACTATTTTTTATTGAGTTGGAATTTTTTCTCAGTCTTCATCTAATGAAAATGTATTAAGATTATGAATTTTGGAGCTAGATTATCAGAGTTTATATCTCAGCTTGGCCAAGCTTTGAGACCTTGCAAGTCCTTTGTGTTAAAGTTTTCTAACCTAAAGTTTTTCCCTGTAGCATAGTGACTGGTAATAAATATTTGTTGAATGAATGAGTAAACAAATACATGAATGAATAAAAACATTCTTGCTTCTACTATTCTGGAGAATAGTATAGAAAACATACTAACCTAGAAGAGTATAAAAACTGTTGTGGTTTAGATTAGTAAATGAATAAATATTGGGAAGTCAATGTCACAAATTAGTAAGTAAGTAAATGCACCTGGAACACACAAATGAATATATCTGGAGTGCCAGGGTCCCACCCTGGTGGCAGGATCCTTTAAGAACTGTGGAACCAGTGATGACTGACTAAGGAAATAATAAAGTTAAAAGTGGCAAGAGATAAAGAGGTTGGACACAGAGACCACTGGTAGCTTCTGGTGTTTCAGTGAGTGGCTCTTAGTGCTTGTTCCACCCAGTTTTTATTGAAGGTTATTTTCTCATTTAGCTGAAAGGGTAAGTTGAGGAAGGGAATAAAACATCAGCAGTTTCTCAAAGTAAGCATGTTAGTTTTTATTCCATCTATAATCATTAACTTTAAGGGTATTGGCAGGCTTGAGAAATCTGGAAGCTGAACCTTGTACGGGGGCTGCCTCCTGTTTGTGGTCACACACACAGATCCCTTGAGGGAGGTCAGACCCCTCTAATTTCTCTATGGAGCAGATGCAATGGCATCGGGTCTCCTCTGAAGAATCAGTGGAAAAGAGGAATTTTTCCCTTATCTCCACCTGGAGGCATTTCCCTCTGTTGTTTGGGTACAAGCCCTCCTGCCCATATCTCAGGGCTAGAGCTAGTCCCTTGATATCTGCCCTGGCCATAGTACAAATCTCCACAGAGGGTATTTGCTTTGACTGTTGACTGGGCAGGGGTTGGCCTAGTTAATGTTCCTTCCCAGGCCTTGCATGCAGCTTCTGCTATGGCCACTGTTCTTCAGAGTACTTACAGACCTAGCAGGAGTGTTTACAAGCTGTATCCCTTATGGTCCAAGTTTCTAGTAAAAGCAGAAATTGCTCAGACAAGTAATTTTAACTGCTAGTTTAAAAGTAAACTTGCTAAACTGTTTTTATTCTGCTTTGCTCAGCTTATTCCTCTGTTTTTTCCCTTTTCTGGGTTTTTTTTTTTTTTTTTCCCCTTGCCAAGAATGGGGTTTATGGTCCCCATTCTCTTGCACTAGGGTATTATACTCCTGGGTGAGGGTTAGCTGTTTTCGCTCTGCATCTTACAAAGATCCTGCAGGCAAAATGGAGGCTCTCCAAGTTTTTCTGTATTACATATGTTCTGCTAAATCTTTAATGATGGCAAATCAGGAATTTTTACTTTGCTATATAACTCCAAAAATCCATGTTCTTTCCACTATATATCACTGTTTTTCCTTGGATGATTTAGAGGAAATCTCTACATTATTCTATCATCATAATTTTAAGAATTTTCTTGTTCTGCTATGATTTGTGAGACTCTGCTTCAATTTCCTCATCTATTTTAAAAGTATAATCATATGTGGAATGCATTTACATTATAATTTTTACAATGCCATATTTATGATCGAACTTTTAGAGTGATCATAATTTAAGACCTATTCAAATTCTAGAAATGTGAATTGTTTGAAAGAAAAAATTAGGTCAGGTACAGTGGCTTACTTCTGTTCCTAGCACTCTGGGATGCCGAGGGAGGAGGATCCCTTGCTCGAGAGTTTGAAATCAGCCCGAGCAAGGGTAAGACCCCATCTCTATTAAAAATAGAAAAATCAGCCAGGTTTTGTGGTGGGTGCCTGTAGTTCCAATGACTAGGAGGCTGAAGCAGAAAGGTTGCTTGAGCCTAGGAGTTTGAGGTTGTTATGAGCTAGGCAGAGGCCATAGCACTCTATCCTAGGCAACAGAGTGAGACTCTGTCTCAAAATAATAATAATAATAATAATTTAGGAAAAGTGGTGTTTTAGGAAATCTTATTTCAAATTTAATTTTTGAAACAAATATTTTTATTATTTATTAAATCATAACTTTGTACATTGATGCAGTTATGAGGTTTAGTGTACTACTTTGTGCAATAAATATGTTATTGACTCGTTAACATACTAAGGAGATAAGCAATGCATCCAATATCTAGAGTCAAATGCCTGTCACCTTGCTCATTAGCTGTATTACAACTCCATGACCCTCCCTACCTAAAGGCAAATCACTCCACCTCAGTTTCCACCCCTTACTAACAGAGGTGATAATAGGATGACGCTTATATTTCATAGATTTTTGTTTATTGTTTGTTTTGCTTTATGAGGCGACAGTTGCTATAGATGGTGCTATTGTTTTATGGATGTCATATAAGAGCTATTTAAAATAAAAGAAAAAAATAAAGTTAATGAGTTATCTATAAAATATTTCATATATGTTTAACTTCAATAGCCCTGAAAATAGCAGAGAATTGGTAAGATACAGTAATACCTACTAAGTAACTTTCTAATATATTTTTTAAATTAATTTTTTCTTATTTTACCATTTTATCTTAAATAACTATCAATGTAGATTTCAGAGTATTAAACAGAGGAGTAGCTAAATTATTATCCGCCATTGTAAAATGTATTAAGTGTACTCTTTCGTAAACTTGGTTGTGTCATGTACACAGAGTAAGAATTCTATAATCTCTGACTTTTACATAGTGACACACTGCTGAAGAAGAATGCATAACCAAATGTTATAAAACTGACTTTCCTGAAAAGTGCATGTCAGTTCATTTGTTTTTTTTAAATCTCAATGATGTTTTACATAGTCTTAAAATCAGCTTGCAGTAGGTAATTTTATAAAGGAAAACAATCTTTTGCAGTGGCTAAACAATCATAAAAAGTTAAGATATATAGGATGATTTTTATCTTTGGACTGCATCTGAGAAGATGTAGGTACATTAAATTGAGTCTAACTGGGGGGCATGAGTTATAAAACACGATGCAACTGTCTTTTTAATGCATATGTGGATGATAAATCTCTTGCAGATATCATAAAAACTTTAAAGCCCCTCTCTGGAAAATAACCACAATATAATCAATATACATGCAGGTGTACACTTGTCTAGAGGATTTATAAGCCACTGTAGCCCACCCATGAAATTTGGAAGATACCTGGTCAATCACAGCTGGTATAGAAATGATTTCCCATCTATAGACCATGACTTAGTTGGCCCAGTAGTGCTAGAAATGGACCTAGATGCCCTCTGGCCTCAAAAAGCTTGAAATGGCTAACTTCCACAAGCTTTCAGTTTCTCCTCCTGTAGCATTAACAATCCTATAGATTACATTATATTAACTAGTTTTTGCCTTGCTCAGCTGCTAATATGTAAGGTAACATGCTAATAATATTTGCTTTCTGCTAATAGAAGAATTTGCCTCTTTTAACCAAGTTCCCTAGAATACTAAAAAAGAATGTGCATGTGCATAAATGTATGTTATGTGTGTGTGTACGTATATCACACTCAAATGTGTTTTAATCCTAACGCTTATTAGGTATATACTTTTAGCTGTCACTTCTCTTTAAGTTTCAAATTTTCCATCTCTAAAGCAACATACAAAGTATTAGTAAATTATAAAGTACAGAGATAATAATGTATATTTATTTCATACTAAAAAAAATTTTTTTTCCTATAGTACCACTTTTCCTGTACTGGTGAAGCAAAATTAAAGAGTATTAACACTACTATTAGAGTGGATGATGGACAAAAGTATACACTGATAATCAGGTAAGATACACTTTTCTTTTCAGCTTAATCTTATGATTAGCAAAGACTATGCCTCTGGATACTGTCCTTGTCATTTTAAAACTGAAGTTATCTTGATTAGTATGCAATGTGCATATGTGCCGGTTGATGTCTGTCAAGCTTTTCTGTATGTCCTTAAAATGTACTGGGGATGTCTGGGGATAGAATATTACAGGGGTTACATTTTTGAAAATTTATATAAGGAGATTTACAAAGAAGCTCTGAAAACTTCATATTTTTTCCCATTTAGAGGAGCTACAAAAATCAAATAAAGTGGTAGTTTTTTTGATAAACAAAGTAAAATATATATGCTGTAGAAATTTGTAACACTCATAAAACCATAAAGAAAATGAAAATGACCCATTTTAATAGATTTTAAAATATTCCACATAGAATAACTAATATATGCTATTAATATTTTTAAAAGCTATATTTGAAAGTGACCCTATCCACAAATGCTCATTAATATCAGATAAAAATTATTTTGCCCATCTCATGATAAGTAAAACTCACATTCTCCTTTTTGATGTAGATTTAATATTTTTTCATTATGGGTTTAACCTCACTCTGCCTTTTTTTCATTTTGTTAAGTGATGCTTTAAAACACATACCATGGCCATCCTCCAGTATATAGACTAAAATAAATTGTTTGGTTATGGCAATGGATTATTAGTAAAAAGAATTCTCTACTTAAAGCCAGTAAAAATGAGAGCAAAGAGGCCTAAACAGAGAACTGTAAAAGTTAAATAAGAGGTTTTTAAAAGGTTCATTAGGTCAGAAATACCAAAGTCTAGAATACACACTTTTACAAATAACTGACCAAAAATCAATGTATTATCAAATAAATTGGGGAATGCCTATATCACATGTACGTCTCTGAATATACAAAATGCACATGAGTATTTTAAGGTCTCTGAGATGCTAATTGATAAAGTCTCACTTTCTTTGCTTAACTCAACACATGGACATGAGGCATTTTGACATTTTTTTTAGCATATTAACCTCCAAAATAACTGGTTTGAGGGCAAGACACTTTGGGAAATCACATCCCAGCCAAGGTCATAGTTTCCCTGGGCAGGGACTTCTACCGCCAGGAGGGAAGCAAGTGCGTGACACTGGGAGGAGGTAAGGACCCAATGAAGGAACATACACCATGGGCTTCTCAGTAAAGCAGAAAGGCAGGTTAACGAGACATGAGACACAGAGGGTGTGCCAGGAGAAGCTGTTCTGCCTCAGACTGAAACAAGAGTTAAAAAATAAATCAAAAAAGCAGTAATCATGCAGGGTAATGGACACCAATTATGTCTCAAGTACTAATTTTATAACATATATGAATTTGTTTCTAAGAGCAATTCTAATTATTATGGACATTTTTCACATGTAAAATAGAGAGACAGAGATATTATGTAAAGACAATAACATAACTAGAAAGAGGACCTATTCCAAGGCTGCTCTTACTCTAAAAACTATGAACAAGTTTTAGATCATGGGTCTTATGGACCATGCTATAGAAACAGAATATAATTTGATTTCTTTTCTCCTTCCCTAAAACAACCAATGTTTATTCAAGATAAGATAAAAATAGGAATTACAAGTGACCTGCCTAATAAAACTAGTAGCAACAGCAAGAACAGTATTAATTAGCACACGTTAAACAACTACCATGTGCCAGATGCTTTACAAATACATAACTATATCTAATCATTATAAAACTCATAATGCCTATTTTACAAGTTTGCTGGGCTGCCATAATCAGGTATAAGAGACAGGATGGCTCAAACAGCACAAATTAATTTCCTCATAATTCTGCTGGCTAGAAGTCTAGGATTAAAGTGTCAGTAGCTTTGGTTTCTTTTGTGGCCTCTCTCCTTGACTGTTACATGGCCTGCGTCTTCCCTTCATGTTCCCTCTGTTTCTGGCTGTGTCCTAATGTTCTCTTTTTGTAATGACAGCAGCCACAAGGAAGTAAAGCCCACCCTAATGACCTCATTTTAACTTACTACTTCTTTAAGAACCTGTCTCCATATATAATCACTTTCTGAGGTCTGTGAGAGGGACAAAGCTCTAACATGCAAATTTTGGATGGGACAAAATTCAGCCTATCCCAGCCATTCCTCACATTTGAAAGCTGGGACTCACAGAAGGTTGGAAGTTTTCTCGATCACATTGCTAGTCAGTGGGGTAACCAAATTAGGATCCAGAACTGCCTCTTGACCTGACAATTTATATTTATACTATAACATGTCTAGTCTGTATTTTAATGGTGAAAAAATGATGACTAAAACAAGTTATCTTTAAAAAAAAATTAAATGTAAAACTTTTTAAAAATCCCAAGAATATAATCTTTTTACTATCCTCATCACAATGTCACTTTTAAGGATACTTAACAAAAAAAAAATCACTTTCTTTTATGTTCTGTGATATGGCTATATTTTTTTTTACAATATACATGCACTGTTGCATTTTATTTTTTAGAAATGATTGATATTCTGTCTATATCTGGTTTAAATCAACTAAATTCAAAAATACTTCTTCTCTGGTTTTTGATTTTATTTGAAGACATGAGTTTATGGAAATATATTTTTCTATGATTATCATCTATAAAGAATAAGAGGAGAGCTCAATAAATTTTATTTTTCTGTGTCTTTAAAGTATAGTCCTAGAAAAAAGGCTAAAAGTTCAATTTTGAAAGGAGCATGACTATAATTTTTTTTGATCATTCACATATTCTTTTCTTAAAATTTTTTATTATTGTTTCAGGTTAATTTGAGGGCACAAAGAAATAAGTTACAATGTTTACATTTGTGAGATAGAGTCCCTCTTATAATTGTGTCCCACCCCCAAGAGGTGTGCCATACACCTTAACATTGTGCCTGTCAATCACACCCAGCTCCTCCCACCTCCTCTTTTCCCATCTCTTGCTCGCCAGCCCTCCACCTTGAATTGCTTTGAGTTTTTCTCTTATCACATACTCTTTTTAAGTAAAGGTAAATGATGTACACACCATTCACACCCAACTCTACACTGCTTCATTTGGTTTTGTGTTTGTTTTTGTTACATGACATTGCTCTGGTCTCTGAATATAGGAGAGTCTTTCCTCACATGCTGTTTTAGAACAGTGATGATAAAGGACAGTAAGATTGTCCTGGGCCGGTAATGAAAAACAGTCTCACAGGAGAGAAACAAACACGCTCTGTGAAAAAGTAACCAAGCTCATTATTTTTTAGAACAAGGAAAGACAAGCTGTTCTGCAGAGTAGCATGGTCCCTTTAAAAAAGAAATGTGTCATTGCTTAAAATAACAAAAGCAGGAAGAGAAATATGGAGTGGTTAAAATCAGGGGAAATGTACAGTTGGCATAATAAAGATACTAAAAGCACACATACTAAAAACTGTCGTAGTGAAAATTAGCTATAGCTAGTGCACATATTTTAATGAAAGGGAGAGTGAAAATGGGGCAAAGCAGTGATGTTAGGCTGCGTAGAAACAGCACAGAATTTTTCCTGAGGTCAAATGCAAATGAGCTTGCATTGCGTTTACACTTTCCTCTTCACCACCACAGGTACAGTATTTAAGCACCAGGTGCTAAGAGAGCTTAGGATAGTGATGGTCTGTTGCTATATGTATAATAATTATCACGTGTATTACAGTATAGTATATCATTAACATACAATATACTCCCTGTAAAACATAGTAGTGTATATTACACTGTAATTTATACTCTGTTATAATATATAATATATAAAACATAATTAGAATAATAGAGCCTGCATTTAATAACAAGTGCATTATGGGATATTTTTTCCATTTAAAATCATTACATGACGTCTCTAATGTCCTTGATGAAGGGTATGATTTGAGATACAAAAGTAAAATTAAGTTAGGCTTTTTCAATATGGAACTTAAAGATTTTTTTTAAGTACCTACTAATTAAAAATATTGCCTTAAGAAAAGATTCCTTTTATTAGCTGCTTTAGCCTAAAGCTTAGAGTCTACATTCTGGGTTGTAAGTAAATTGCAAGGACTCCGTCATCTCTTCCAGAACTGCCCCATGGAGAATTTATTGGTTTGGCCCTTTGGGGCCAACTCTGCACAGCTCATAGAATAGTCAGCTCCTAGTCTATGAGCTGTAAGAGCCAAAAAAAAAAAAAACTAGAAAAAATGAAAATATTTTTAGTTATGCTTGAGAGAATCATTTACCAGCTATGGTTTATGTACAGCCATTCACATAAATTGGATGTAACAAATTATTACATTGGACATTTAATAAACTACAGGTAGTTTTGAAAAAGAAGCATGGTAATTATATGAACAGTGGATGAAACTTTAGATCGACATGTCCTAATGACATCCAACATTGACAAATATTTTCTTAAGGGATAGAGGACTGGACGCAAAGCTTTAATCCCATTATATTTTGTCTGTTAGATGATGATAGAAAAAAGGTGTTTCTCAAGTAAATAATTGTATCTAAAGAGGAAAGGAAGAAAATAACTTGAGGTCATTTAGAAAGGAAAGAGTGAGAATCGGGCCTGAGAATGTAATGCAAGTCAGGTTGTG
Organism: Loris lydekkerianus; assembly: GCA_963574355.1. Lineage (NCBI taxonomy): Eukaryota > Metazoa > Chordata > Mammalia > Primates > Lorisidae > Loris > Loris lydekkerianus. The sequence goes on from CAUYPK010151304.1 coordinate 9,353, forward strand.
TAGCTCACTGAGAACTGTGAACTACATTATATTCGACAGAGATGTACTGGAGGATTTTTAGGCAAGAGAGCAGATACTATTTGCTTTAACTCACACAGTATGCTAGTCTACCAGAGACGCTAACGTGCATTGAGATCCATTGTACACTTTCTTTCTCTCAATTGACCTGTGCGCTTTATATGAATGATTAAAAAAAAAAAAAAAGATTTTATTTTAGTTCACATTAGATAATAAGAAAATAACAAAAATGAGCTGTGAAGCTTTAAATGAGAGTTAAACACCTTTTGTTTAATTATTTGCATGAGTATGGCTTCAGATATGTTAAATTTTAAAATTATTATTATGGCACAAGAGTTTTTTTTTTTATTACATAGCACAGATGGCCCCAAGTCTAGACATGATTGAGTGTAAAAGAGATGAGATGAGACAGAGCTGGCTGGCTAAAGTGAAGTTGGCCTTGAGACTGTCCTCAAGTTAATTTTGCTGTATATCCAGTGTCCAATTCAGGTCCTTCCTCTTATTGAACAAGCAGTCAAAAAGGAGCATTTCCCCATTATAAGTAATAAAATTACTTCGCATCATGTATATACTCCAGGACTTTGTGATGGCAGTATGTGGAAGTGAGGGGAAGGTTCCCCTTTCCACTGAAAATTCCCTGAAAGATCAAGGGGCAATTAAGGCAAGAGAAACAGGTTTATTTACCATGAAGAAGGGAGAATTATAGTCATTACCCAAAGTCCCAATGGGATCCAGCTATTTTATTTTCTCCCTTTTAGAGGGGAGGAAGACATAAGGAACGTAGCTAACTCTGTTTAGGGGCAACAAATGTTTGCTAAGGAGGATGGGAGAAACAGGTTGACTTATAAATGATTGTCTTCACATATTAAATTAACCTTGAGCAACAGGTGTTATATTTAAAATGATTAGGGACAAGTCAGGCAGCATTCTTGATTTTCTTTCCTGCATTATAGGGAAAAAACAGGGAAGGGGAGGAAAGTTTTTTTTTTTATTATGTTTTTATTTTTTGTGTATATATACATGTGTATACATATACCACAGCTTGCCAATCCATTCTTGGGTTGAGGCGCATTTAGGCTGTTTCACATTTTTAGCGATTGTAAATTGAGTTGTGATAAACAGTCTAGTGCAAGTGTCTTTATAATAAAAGGTTTCTTTTCCTTCTGGATAGATGCTCAGCAATTGGATTGAAGGATCAAACAGGAGGTCTAGGTTGTGTTCTTTGAGGTTTCTCCATACTTCCTTCCAAAACGTTGTATTAGTTTGCAGTCCCACAAGCAGGTCAAAGTGTTCCTTTCTCTCTATATCTGCACCAACATCTGTAGTTTTGAGATTTTCTAATATGGGCCATTTTCGTTGGGATTAGATGATATCTCAGGGTGGTTTTAATTTGCATTTCTCTAATAATGAGGGATGATGAGCATTTTTTTTATATGTTTGTAAGCCAATTGTCTGTCTTCTTTAGACAAGGTTGTATTCATGTCTCTTGCCCATTGATATATGGGATTGTTGGCTTTTTAAATGTAGATTAATTTGCGTTTTCTGTAGATTCTAGTTATTAAGCTTCTGTCTGATTCAAAATATGCAAATATTCTTTCCCATTGTGTAGGTTGTCTACTTGCTTTGGTTGTTATCTCCTTAGCTGTACAGAAGTTTTTCAGTTTAACTAAGTCCCATTTGTTTATTTTTGTTGTTGTTATAATTGCTATGGCAGTCTTCATGAAGTCTCTCCCCAGGCTAATATTGTCTAGTGATTTTCCTATGCTTTCTTTGAGGATTTTTATTGTTTCATGCCTTAAATTTAAGTCTTTTATACATCTTGAATCAATTTTTGTGAGTGGAGAAAGGTATAGGTTCAGTTTCAGCCTTTTACACATGGATATCCAGTTCTCCCAACACCATTTATTGAATAGGGAGTCTTTCCCCCAGTGTATGATCTTCCCCCAGTGTATGATCTTGTTTGTTAGGTTTATCAAAGATTATGTGGTTGTAAGATGTTAGTTTCTTTTCCTGGTTCTGTATTCGATTCCAAATGTCTATGTCTCTATTTTTTGCCAGTACCATGCTGTCTTGACCACTATAGCCTTATAGCAGCCTAAAATCTGGTATGGTGATACCCCCAGATTTGTCTTTATTACTAAGAACTTCCTTAGCAATATGGGTTCTTTTTGGTTCCATACAAAATGCAGAATCATTTTATCCAAATCTTTAAAATAGGATGTTGGTATTTTAATAGGGGTGGCATTGAATTGGTAGATTGCTCTGTGAAGTATAGACATTTTAACAATGTTAATTTCTTCCCAGCCATGAGCATGGTATGTTCTTCCATTTGTTAAAGTCCTCTGCTACTTCCTTTCTTAGGATTTCATAATTTTCTTTATAGAGGTCCTTCACCTATTTTGTTAGTTATATTCCTAAGTATTTCATTTTCTTCAAGCTATGGTGAAGGGAGTTGTATCCTTAATTAACCTCTTATCTTGGCTGTTGTTGGCATATACAAAGGCAACTGACTTATAGACATTGATCCTGTAGACATTACTGTATTTTTTTATGACTTCCAGGATATAGCAGAGCTGAAGGAACTGAAGTAATCAATTAGGGAACTTAAAGATGCAATAGAAAGAACAGATTAAATCATGCTGAAGAAAGAATCTTAGAGGCTAAAGATAAAGGTCTTTGAGATAACTCAGATAGTTGAAGAGACAGAAAAGAAGATAGAGAAAGCACAATGTTCACTGACACAATTATGGGACTTTACGAAGTGTTCAAACATATGAATTATAGGTAACCCAGAAGGGGAAAAAGAATGCTCCAGAGGAATGGAAGCTGTACTAGAAAATATCATAAATGAAAATTTCCCAAATATCACCAAAGTTACTGACATAATCCTTTCAGAGGGATATTGGTCCCCTAGTCACCTCAACTCAAATGGAGCTTCTCTAAGACACATTGCAATGAATCTATATAAAGTCAAGACAAAAGAAAAGATTTTGCAAGCTGCCAGGAGTAAGCACCAACTGATCTATAGGGCATGTCCATCAGGGTTACCACGGACTTCTCTAATGAAACTTTTCAAGCCAGAAGACAATGGTCATCTACCTTTAATCTACTTAAACAGAACAATTTCCAGCCCAGAATTCTATATCTCTCTAAGCTAAGCTTTAAAATTGATGGAGAAATCAAATCTTTTACTAATATGCAAACATTGAGGAAATTTGCCATAAGAAGATCACTTTTACAGAAAATACTTCAACCTTTTCTACACACTGACCATCACAATAGACCTTCAGCAAAGTAAACACCCAGATATTAAAGGACAGAACCTATCTTCCACAATGATGCAAAAGACAAAATGAAGCAATAGACTTTCACAAAATATGATGAATAGAACACTCCCATGCTTATCAATTATCTCAATAAATGTCAATGATTTGAATTCCCTAGTAAGAGGCATAGATTGGCTGATTGGATTAAAAACACAAGCCATCTATTTGCTTTCCACAGGAAATACACCTCATGTCAAAAGACAAATTATAGCTCAGAGTTAAGAGATGGAAATCAATTTTTCAGGCAAATGGAATTCAGAAGAAAAGAGGGGTTGCAATATTGTTTTCAGATACATCTGGATTTAAATCAACTAAAGTCAAAAAGACAATGATGGTCACTTCATATTGGTCAAAGGAAAAAGTACAACAAGAAGCATACAACATAAATATTTATGCACCCAATTTAAATGCTCCAAGATTCTTGAAACAGATGTTACTTAGTCTGAGCAATACGATATCTTATAAAACCATGATAACAGGGGACTTATAACACCATGATTAACAGGCTTGGACAGATCCTCTAGGCAGAAATTAAACAAAGATATAAGAGATTTAAATGAGATCCTAGAACAACTGTACTTGATAGACGTATATAGAACACTCCATCCCAAAGGTAAAGAATATACATTCTTCTCATCATCCCATGGAACATTCTCCAAAATTGATCATATCCTAGAATACAAAATAAACCTCAATGGAATCAAAAGAATTGAAATTTTACCTTGCATCTTCTCAGACCACAAGGCACTAAAAGTGAAACTCAACTCCAACTAAAATGTTCAACCTCACACAAAGGCAGGGAAGTTAAACAATCTTATGCCTAATGACAGTTGGGTGCGGGAAGAAATTAAGAAGGAAATCATTAACTTCCTTGAGTATAACAACAAAGAAGATATAGTTACTAAAACCTGTGGGATATAGCAAAAGCACTCCTGAGAGGAAAATTTATCGCTTTAGAAGCCTACATTTGAAAAACAGAAAGAGAGCACATCTACAAACTCACAAGCCATTTTATGGAATTGGAAAAAGAAGAACAGTCTAAGTCTAATCTCAGCAGAAGAAAAGAAATATCTAAAATTAAATCAGAGATTAATGAAATTGAAAACAAAAGAATCATTCCGAAAATTAATGAAACAAGGAGTTGGTTTTTTGAAAAAAATAAAATGAAATAAAATAGATAAACCTTTGGCCAGACTAATTAGAAATAAAAAAGTAAAATCTCTAGTAACCTCAATCAGAAATGATAAAGGGGAAATAACAACTGATGCCACAGACATTCAAGAGATTATCTCTGAATACTACCATAAACTCTATGTCCAGAAATTTGACAATGTGAAGGAAATGGATCAATATTTGGAATCATACCCTCTCGCCAGACTTAGCCCAGATGAAATAGATCTTCTGAACAGACCAATTTCACTGAGAACAAAGAAACAATAAAAATCTCCCAATTAAAAAATGCTCTGGTCTGAATGACTTCACCCCAGAATTCTATCAAACCTTCAAAGATGAGATTATTCCTATATTGTAGAAATTATTCCAAAAAATTGAGGAGGAAGGAATCTTCCCTAACATATTCTAGGAAGCAGATATTACCCTGATACCCAAAACAGGAAAAGACCCAACTAAAAAGGAGAACCTTGGACCAATTTCACTAATGCATATAGCTGCAAAAATTCTCAACAAAATTCTAGCCAATAGATTACAGCTTCTCATCAAAAAAATTATACTTCATGATTACGTAGGTTTCATGCCAGTGATGCAAGGCTGGTTTAATATATGTAAATCCACAAATGTTATTCACCATATCAACAGAAGCAGAAACAAAGCCCATACAATCCTCTCAATAGATGCAGAAAAAGCATTTGATAAAATCCAGCATCCTTTTCTAATTAGAACACTGAAGAGTATAGGCATAAGTGGCACATTTCTTAAATTGATTGAAGCTATCTATGATAAACCCATGGCTAATATTTTACTTAATGGAGTTAAACTGAAAGCTTTTCCTCTTAGACCTGGAACCAGACAAGGTTGTCCTTTGTCACCATTACTGTTCAACATAGTGCTGGAAGTTCTAGTTAATACAATTAGGCAAGACAAGAAAATAAAGGGCAATCATATGGAAGCATTGGAGGTCAAACTCTCTCTCTTTGCTGATGATATGATCTTATAATTAGAGAACCCCAAAGACTCAACTGCAAGAGTCTAGAATGATTTTTTTATGGGTTGAATTGTGATCCCACAAAAATTCATATATTGAAGTCTTAACCTCCAGTACCTCAGCATGTGACCTTATTTGGAGATAGAATCATTACAGAGGTAAGCAAGTTAAACTGAGGTCATTAGGGTGGGCCTTAATATGATACATTGGTCACATGCTAAGGGAATATTAGGAAAAAGAGACAGACCCACACAGAAGGTAGACAATGGGAAGACACAGGGAGAAGACCACCCTCCACAAGCCAAGGACAGAGACCGAGAAAAGACCTTTCTCTCATAGCTCCCAGAGGGAAGCAACCCTGCTGACTTCTTGTTCTTAAATTTTTAGCCTGCAAATGAGCTAATAAATTGCCTTTGTTTCAGCCACCCAGTTTTTGGTACTTTGTTAAGGCATCCCTGGCAAAATATGTAGTATAGATCCTTTGTCTTCTGGGGGGTTCAGTTAATGGGGAACACTGCCCAAAAATAAATAAATAGAGGTGGGGAGAGAGAGAGAAAGGAGAAAATGAGGTCAGAATATGTATTCCTTTAAATTTATAGAGTTGTGTTTTCCCAGGGCTGGCACTCTCCTGCAAGTCGAGGTCTTAAACCCTGGCAGAGGACCCTCTCTTCTTAGTTCTGATAACCTTTCTCTTCTTTCCAGTCTTTAGATATATCAGAGTAACTATGTTGTAATCCTGGACAGTAGTTATACTGTCTTTCCCTAGTCCCTGACCAAATCTTTGTAAAAAGTTACTTTGTTCACTTTTTTTTTTTGAAATTATGTTAGTAGAAGGGTACAATATGTTTTCTGCTAAGAACTCCAGTCTGCAGTAGTCAACAGGATGAAGAATGAGTGATTTAATGGTGTGGGACTGGAAGGAGCATATCCCACTCTTTTTTTCATACTGTGGGCTAGAAGGTAGACACATGGCAACATCTAATAGCAAGGGAAGCTGAAAAAGTTTCCTGGTGTTGCACCCAGGAGGAAGAGCACATCAGCTAAAACAACCTGCAATAGACAAGATGAGAGATATTTCTAGAAGGGAAAATATGATAACTGTTTACTTTCAAACTAAAAGCCAAAAGAATACATCAATAAGCACAGTTTTTAACACTTGGGCGTTTAATTTGAACCATGATGTTCATATTTCTTTAATCTGTTTTCTAAGTTGTTTACTGCACTGCTTATAAAAAATATTAATTGGTATATACACTATTGATTAAATAATCATGTTTTCCAAAATGCACACTGTATAATGTTGTATGTTTTAAATCAGGGGTGGCGAACAAGTTCGACTACGCGCTCGGAGATGGCTCCTCAGAGGTCCCTCCTCAGAAGCAGCATAACAAAATCCAAACTTGGCAAAGAGCCACAGTATACAAAATAATGATAAGAGGCAAAGAGCCGAAATT
>CAUYPK010151306.1:0-10485 GCA_963574355.1 Loris lydekkerianus
TGCCTCTACCTAGATACAGCCAATGTGGTACCATGCCACTGGCCCGACCCTGTCACTCACCTCTTCCCCCGCCTTCTTTCCCTGCCCCTTCTCCACAATAAAAAAATAAATAAATTAAAAAAAAAAAAAAAAAAAAAAAAATCCAGAAAATAATAAGATGTGGAGAAATTGGAACTTTGTTCATTGTTTATGGAAATGTAAAATGGTGCAGCCACTGTGGACAATAGTATCACAGTTCCTCAAAAAATTAAACAGAATTATCATATGAAAAAATAAATAAATAAAAAATAAAATGGAATTTGATCTTTAATTATAAGCTACTCTTACAACTCAATGATAAGTACACAAAAAACCCAATTGAAAAATGGTCAGAAGATATGATGTACAGATGGATAAAAGGCTTAGTGAATGAGTATATTAAAAGCAAATGTAGTACAATTCTAAGATTAGAAAATGAGTAATGAGTACACACAAGCTAATTGTAAAATTCTTTCAAATTTCCCACATATTAGACATGTTTTCATACTAAGGATAAGAATACTGAGATGCCCAATTTCTACTGAAATACTTTATTTTTGGTAAATAGTTATTCGAGAACATGGTTCTGAATTTTTACTGTGCATCAAAATGATTTGTAAGTTGTAAACAACTATAACAACAACAGACAAACAGGGAAACAAAAACAGAAAGCCTGGCCCCATCCTATTCTAATCAAACTGATATAATAGTTTATAGATATATAAACTATATATCTATACTGCATAATAATATATCTATTTAATAATAGATATATTATTAAAATCCTCCCACAAGATTTTTTTCCTGTTTAAAATGTTTTATTAAATAACAACTGTGCACATTAATGCATTTATGGGGTACAATGTGCTGATATAATATACAATTTGGAATGCTTACTGGTTAACAAACTGGTTAACATTGCCTTTTCCTCACTTAATTATTGTGTTAAGACATTTATACTCTATTCTTAATAGATTTGACATGTACCCTTGCAAAATGCACCATAGGTGAGATCCCGCCCATTACCCTTCCTCCCCGGGGCCTCCCTCATCCCTCTCTCCCCCTTCTTTTCCCTCCTTCACCCTGGGTTATAGTTGTGTTTTATCTTTCATATGAAAGTGTGGGTGATTATATATTGGCTTCATAATAGTACTGAGTACATTGGATACTTTTTCTTCTATTCTTGAGATACTTTACTAAAAAGAATGTGTTCCAACTCCATCCATGTAAACACAAAAGAGGTAAAGTCTCCATCTTTTTTAAGGCTGCATAATATTCCATAGTATACACATACCACAGTTTAATAATCCATTCATGGATTGATGGGCACTTGGGCTTCTTCCATGTCATGGCAATTATGAATTGGGCTACAATAAACATTCTGGTGCAAATATCTTTGTTGTAACCTCCCACCTTATTGAAATGTGCCTTTAGATTTGGGCACATTTGGGAACTCTTCCACATAATTCACCTGGACTTTTTGGTAAATGCATATTCTTATTTTGTTGGTTCAGGTTTTTTAATTGTACATTTTAAATAAGCTCCCAAAATAATGCTAATATTGATGGTCCATGTCCACATTTTGTATCATAAGGTTTGCCAATGGGTCTTGTACACCAGGGCATACAGAAGAGCACGTTCACAGTGACTGGACCTCATTTTCCCCACCAATTATTTCTAATTCATTAGTTTTGGGGGTATGAGTCAAGAATTTTCACTTCTAACAAATTCTAAGATGATAATGGTGCTTTTGATCTGAGAACCAACCTCTGAAAATAATTACTCAAGAATTGTGCTGTTCAATATGGTAGTAAACAGCCACATGTACTAAGTGAATACTTGAAATGTGACCAGTTCATAGTTAGCCATATGCAGAAGACTGAAACTGGACTTGCACCTCTCTTACAAAAATTGACTCTCATTGGATAAAAGATTTCAATTTAAAACATAAAAAAAAGTAAAAATTCTAGAAGAAAATGTGAGAAGTCTCAATGCTGTCAGTGTGGGCAAAGAATTTATGAAGAAGTCCCCTTTGGAAATTATAGCAACACCAAAAATAAATAAATAAATGAGACATGATCAAGCTAAAAAGCTTCTGCACAGCTAAAGGCACAACAACTAAAGCAAACAGACAGCCTTTGGATGGGAGAAGATATTTGAATGCTATGAATCTGACAAAAGGCTGATAACTAGGATCTATGGAAAACTCAAGCCAATCAACAAGAAAAGAGAAAACAATCCCATTTATAAGTGGGCAAGAGACTTGAACAGAAACTTCTCTGAAGACAGATGAATGACCCACAAACCCATGAAAAAATGCTCATCTTCCCTCATTATCAGAGAAATGCAAACCAAAACCACTCTGAGATATCACCTAACCCTGCACAAAGCTGCAGATGGTGGTGTGGATATAGAGAGAAGGGAACACTTTTACACTGCTGGTGGGACTGCAGACTAATACAACCTCAATGGAAAGAAGTATAGAGAATCCTCAAAGAGCTAAAAGTAGACCTTCCATTTGACCTTGCAATCCCTTTACTAGGCATCTGCCCAGAAGGAAAAAAAAAAATGTTTTTACCATAAAGACATTTGCACTAGAATGTCTGCCCCAGCTCAATTCACAATTATCAAGATGTGGAATCAACCCAAGTACTCATCCACCCATGAATGGATTAATAAACTGTGGCATATGAAATACAATATATTCCCCCATAAAAAAGATGGCAACTTTATAACTTTTGTATTTACTTGGATGGAGTTGAAGCACATTCTTCTTATAAGGTATCACAAGAATGGAAAGCAAATATACAATATATTTAATATTAACGTAGAGCCAATATATGAACAAGTATACCCCCATGCTAGAGAAAAACACAGTTATATTCAGGTGGGGGAAGGGGAGTATGGAAAGTGGAAAGGGAAAGCAGGAGGGCCGTCAGTAAGCTCTCACCTAATGTGCACAATGTAAGGGTACACAGCACAACCCCTGGGTTAAGGGCTCAATCACAGGTTGAACTTTACCTTAGAAATGCAAACATATAACCTAATCATTTGTACCCCCTTATCAATCTGAAATTTTTAAAAAAGTGACCAGTTCAAGTATAGACATGTTATTAGTATAAAACTAACACTAGATTTCAATAAATTAGCTTGAAAAATATATATACCATTAATAATTTTATATTAATTTAATGTAGAAAGATGTTAGATGTCTTTTATTGAATGACATCTATACTATAAGTTAAGTTTCCCTCTTCCTTTTTTAACTTTCAATATGCTGATATAAAAATTAACCATATGACTCATTATTGTTTTGCATTATATTAGAAATTAGACAGCACTGGTCTAGTTTTACCTAGATATTTTTCTAAAGCCCGACTCAGAATTTTACTTGCTTGCCTAATTTGTTGCATCTGTGAAATAAGATGTGATTCAAAAGTATTCCCAACATTTATAACTTCAAGATGGAATTTTGTGTGACTTCCTTTTATTCTTATAACAAGTTCAGTTAGGGACCTCTATTTATATTCAGTTACAAAAGTCTGTGGACCACCCTCTAACTAAAATGATAAATGTTTCCTTAAATAATGTTAAGGCCAAAATTTACACTCTAGCCTCACCTTTTATGAAATAATCTCTGTTATCCGGTGGCCTCACACAGGGATCTCATTTTCCCCAACCTTCTTTTTCACCTGCCCATTTTTGTTCTATTACTTTTATCTGACATATTCTTTTTTTCTCTTTTGCCCAGGAAAATCCTGGTCTTCCTTCAAATACTAGCTTTGCTCATCTATGAGAACTGATCACTCACACTTCCAACATTACATGTCCTCTTTACACCTGACCCTTTAAACAGAACTTGTTTTCTCCTTACTTCAGTATTACAGTGTGATGCCCTATATCTAGTCCTGCTCTAATGAGCTCTGTGACCACCAAGACCAAGAGAATTCTTGCTTTTTGCATCCTTAGTGCCCAATCTAGTTTGCTTACAGTGGCTGCTCAGGGCTTGTTTGCAGAATACATTTTAATTTTGTATACATATGTATGTACTTATAAATTTATAAAAGCAATTTGTGGTGATGTGATGTATGCTTGGGTTTTATTTAAAATGCCTCTTTAGAGCTGGAGTTGCCTCATTAGCAATTCACCAGAGTAATAATTGCATGTGACACCATAGATGTATTGTGTCCTATTTTATAAATCTCAGGATGGAAATAGAAACAAGCGTTGGATCTTAAACAAACACAAAATATAGAGACATTTCCTTCCTGTGTTATAAACCCTGATCTAAGAAGGTAGAGTAGAATGTTTCTATGTCAAGAAAATATTTTTTCTATTTATTTTGAGAAACTACCAGAAGTGGTTTTCTCCCGCAGCTTAAAACTTTTAGCCTTAATTTAACTTAAGAAATCTCCCTTTATGCTAGCACTGGAAACTTCTACTTTAATATTATTAGCTAAACAAATCTTTTCAGAACAAGGTTTTTAAGAAATAGAGGTTTCTTATCTCGGAGAGATGGGAGCCTCAAAAGACTTAGTTGCGGCTTTCCAACTTTTCTTGGTATTTTCCTTTCATTTCAGAATTACCCCAGCATGTACAAATACCACATCCCTTGTCGTTCCTCCCACCCTTTTCTCTAACATCTGCCCCAAGGAGACCTTTATTTCATTCAAGTAGTTATATCCTGAAAGCACACTGTATTCCCGTGCAGGCTTCATGAAGACTGAAAGCCCCAAAACACAATCAACATGAAGTAGAGAATTACGTAGAAAAATTACACCCCTACCTCAACCTTCCCAGCATCCAGTTCCTGTAGAGCAATATAAAAGCTCAGAAAAGCTGAGGAATAAACCATTGCAAACTCTTCATGATACTCATGATAAAACTCTTCTAGGAAAGTGAAGTGTTTTCCCGCTATTTACCCAAACTTAGAGTTTTAACTATCAAGTTATCTGGATGCCAATCCCAGTCCTTTTCCCACCATAAAGTGATCTGAACATTTCTTCTTATTCACCTTGTGGACAATGTCAGGTGCTCTCATTTCATATCTTATCTATTCTCTTTTTTGACTTCACTTCTGACTCCTGAATCCCGCTTACAAACCACAGTCACGGAGTAAAACTAACTGTGCACTATAAACGAGCAGTGTCACATGAACGCTTTCCTGTCTCTAAATATTTGAGTGAAAAAATATTAAACAGTTATTTTAACTAAAGGGTTTTCAATAGCCTTTTATATGCTAATGTGCATTGTGAAAATCCATACTGGGGATATGGTTGGCCACTCTCTCAACTTTAAATAAGCATATTTATATACATTCACGTGATCACCCACATACACAAACCAAATTCATAAATATCAAATGGTTCATTCCGAAAAATACATTTTTGGAAATGCTGCTTTATAGAGAAGAAGGAAAGAGGAAACATTTTCTTAGGTCATATGAAATCTATCATCCAATAAGGCTGATGCAAATGTACCAAGAATATAAAATCAAAGGATTAAATGTTACTACCTAAATCCAGTGAGAATGGCTGTTATCAAAAATTCCCCCCCCCCCCCCAAACAGATGCTGGCATGGATGTGGAAAGAAATGCATTGTCATACACTGTTGGTGGGAATTCATGGAAAGTCCTATGGAGATACTTCACAGAACTGAAAGTAGACCTACCAGTTGATCCAGCAATCCCACTACTCAATATTTACCAAATGGGGAGGAAAAGACGTTTTATAAAAAATACACTTGTACTCAAGTGTTTATAGCAGCACAATTCACAATCACAAAAATGTAAAAACACAAGTGCCTATCAATGTGTGAGTGGATTAATAAATTTGGGGATAGATAGTTAGATAGCATGAATTCCTACTTAACCATTAAGAAATGGTGGTCTTAAAAAAAAAAAAGAAAGAAAGAAATGGAGGTCTAGTAACTTTTGTAACCTGGATGGAACTGGAGATCATTCTTCTAAGTGAAATATTGTAAGAAGAGAAAACCAATACCCCATGTGCTCAATACTAAATTGGAACTAATTGATGAACATTCATGTGCATATACAGAAGTAAAATTCAATGAAAATCAAGCAGGTGGGAGAGGTGAATAGGAGGTGGGTAAATTCACACCTCACAGGTACAGTGCCTGCTGTCTGTATGATGCATGCTATCTGAGTGAAGGGCACACTTATAACTTTGATTTTAATTGTATGAAAGCAAATCCTATAACCAAAATGTGTGTATCCCCATGACATTCTGAAGGAAAAGAAATGAATATATATCCAGCAATTTATAAATAGATTATCTATCTATAAATATATAATAAATACAGTACAAAAAAAAAAAAAAAAGAATCATGGGCATTTATAGATCTCAAGAATTTGAAGTATTTCTATGTTTACTGTGAGAGAAAGATTTGAGCAAAAAGTTAAGAAAAGGGGATGGGGAAGATGAGAGAGAGAAAAGGATATAATACAAAAATAGCTGGAAGTTCTTAAGAACATTGGTTCTCATGATGATTCACATGCCCACCCCACCCTCCCCCAGGGAATATGATGAAGCTGATACTGTTTAGCTGTGGGCCAAGGCTGAGCATTCCATTGGCTACTAGTGGGTAGAGGCAAGGCACACTACCAAACATCCATCATGTAGAGGGCAACCCTCCATCATCACCACTGCCACCATTACAAAGACTTATTTTGTTCAAAACATCAGTAGGGGTACTTGTTAAAAAACTTTGCCATAAAAGTAATGTATGTGATGAGTGTTCCAGTTTTAGGATTGTACTTAAATTATATGGAATATTTACAATCCCAGGACAAAGAATATATATCTTTGAGTTGGCAAAAAAAAAAAAAAAAAAGTATTTTTTTTTTTCCCTAGGAAAGACATTGGTGGTTAAATGTAAACTGTTTAACCTATATATAGGTGAATAAAGGGGTAAAGGGGTAGAATGAGAAAAGACATGAAGCTTGTGAGAGGTGGGGAGGCAGCTGTAAGCGTGCAAAACAATAGCCACCAACAATCTCATCACCTCTATCAACCCATAAGCAGTATTTAGGCCTCCTAGAATTAAAAAAATACTCTATAATACTATACTATCTCCTATTATATTAAAGGTACTATACATGGAGTCTTCCTATATGCTCTAGTGTGGTAATGTACAGTAAATAACTTATTTAATCTGTGAAAATTTTGTATAGATAGACACACACACTTGTAAATCAGGTGATGACACTCAGCAGGAAGCCAACAGCAGAGGTCTCCGTAGTTTTTCATTATTATTATTATTATTAAATCATAGCTGTGTACAATAATGCTATCATGGGGTACAATGTGCTGGTTCCATATTCAGTCTGAAATATTTTCACCGAACTGGTTAACATAGCCTTCATGGCATTTTCTTAAATATTGTGTTCAAACCCTTATACTCTACAAGAATGGAAGAAAAAGTACCCAATGTACTCAGCCCAATATGAAACTAATTTATAGCTTTCATACGAAGGCTATAATTCGTAGTTTCTTTTGAGTGTCTCTTGGTCGCAGTCTCTAAGTCTGACTCCTGGGAAGCTGATTCCAGCTGTGTGTCCTTTATGTGACCAGAAGAAGTGCATGAGCGTGTCCTGCCCACAAGATGGCAGTGGCAAGACAGTGTTTGATGATACCGGTTATTGATGTCTAGGTAATTCAATTTGTGTCTGTCTATCAAAGGAGGATAAGGAGATTTCAGAGGCAGACAGCAAAGGGAAAGAAGAGAGAGCTTTAGTGGTACAATTTCTTTAGAAAAAACACAAAATGGAGCTGCTGTTCTGTACACTGCAAACCTGCACTTCGGTGAAAATATGTTCACATAATTGCAGTGCGATATGTAATAGCTGTATATCCCTTAGCAGAACTAGGTCCTTACAAGACAATCCCCATCACTCTACCTTCCCACGTACAAATACTTGAAAGTGGTGTCTATTTAGATTTTCGCTTTACTGGTGAGGATAGTCTTATTTTAACATTTTATACAGAACAGACATTGCTACAAACCAATAAATATTTTTTCATTCATCTCCATTAACTTTTCGGTGGTGATATGTTGGCCAGCATATGAATTACTATAAAGAGCAAAATTTCCTTTTTTATTTAAGCCATGCAATATATCAAATTTCTGTAAATAGCTTGTCTTTGCTTGTGTTTTAGCAACACATATTACCTACTTCATTTAGCCCCAGTATCTAAACACTTCTACTATCACCCCAAATTTGCTAACAGATTGTGCTACTATCAGCTAAAGTTATCCAAATATGTGTTTAATATGAGTGGCATGTGATAAAATGTTTTCTTTCTTTCTTTCTTTCTTTCTTTCTTTCTTTCTTTCTTTCTTTCTTTCTTTCTTTCTTTCTTTCTGTGTGTATTAAGAAGAAATTTTGATTTTTTTTTTTTGGGGGGTAGGGTGTTTTATTCTGCCAATATGCTTACTTGCTTTTCTTTTTCTTTTCTTTCCCTCTCTCCCTCTGTCCCTCCCTCCCTTTCCCCTCCCTTCTTATTTTCCTTTTCTCCTTCCTTCCTTCCCATCTGTCTGTCATTCTTCTGTATTTCTTCAGGTTTTTCTAAAATATTTATTAAGATCCTTTCTGTGCTACTATCTCTTGTGATACTGGAAGAAAGATTACTGTTACTCATATTTAGCTTCTATTCCAGCTGTGTTGTAGATAAAACTGGGGAGCATAGTGGTTCATGGAGAAAGTAATATATAAATTGAGAATTGGAGAATGACTATGAACATTTAAGGATGGTGTGACTGTTCAGGGATGCAGGATAGCATGGATAAAATCTTTCAAACTATTCAGAACTTTGTTTCTTTTACAAAACGAAATGGAATGAAATATTTGAAGGTCATGAGGAAAGGAAGAATGAATATCAGTTAAAATCATAGACTTATAACAACAAAGGAGACTGTTGGATATTAAAATATATCTGTATGTATGCATGTATAGTATATAATGCTTTCAGCCTTTCTTAAAAATCTATGAAAATATTAAAGGAGAATTAAAGAGTAATCAAGGCCAGGTGCAGTGGCTCATGCCTGTAAAGCTAACACTCTGGGAGTCCAAGGTGGACAAATTGCCTGAGCTCAGAAGTTGGAGACCAGCCTGAGCCAGAGTAAGAACCCATCTCTATAAAGTAGCCAAGTGTTGTGGCAGGCACCTATAGTCCCAGGTACTCCAGAGGCTGAAGCAAGAGAATGGCTTGAGCCCAGGAGTTTGAGGTTGTTGTGAGCTATGATGCCACAATACTCTACCTAGGTGACAAAGTGAGACTCAGTCAAAAAAAAAAAAAAAAAAAAGTTCTAGCCAGAGTAATTAAATAGTAAGACATATGAAAAAGGCATCCACATAAGGAATCATCAATACATTGCTCTCAAATACTAAAATAGAAAATAAAGAGAAACAAAATATTCTGTAAATAACAATGGTAGCGTATGAACTCCAAAGTACAGTAGGTATAAAATGTTTTACACATTTAAATCATAGGATACTTCAATAATATAACATATCAAGTTTTGTCATAAATATGCATATTTAATACTGTTTATCACTAGCAGAGCTAAGTTACTAGTATTGTTTTTTCCGGTGATTATGAATTGCTAAGGTTGGGAATCATGGCTCCGAGGATCAGGCAAGTACCTTGCTAACTTAGATTGTCCTCTTTGCTAAAATTAGTCCAGCCTATGTGTCCTTGTGAAGTCTATTTACTTAAATAAATGCAATAGTTAGAACTGGCAGGCCTGCGGTTCTGCAGTAGAAATGCAGCTACAAGGTCACATACATTGCATTATAAGTGAGGCCTGGTGTGGCTGTTCCTGGTCCACCTTGCTTTCTGTGATCTGAGAGAACATTACTCCCGTACATACAGGCAAACCTGCAGACTCTCCGAGCAGGATTCATGTTGCAGACCTGCTCCCACGCAAATGAAGGGGAGAGGATTTAGGGAGTAAGATTTTTTTTTTTTTCTTTGTAAGTGGGGTTGAAGAGCAGGGGCAGCTTTTGAGGTAAGGGTGTATGTGTGTCTTTTCAAATATAAAAAAAGATAATTCATAGGTTAATTATTTGCTTGTATATGAGGAAAGTGGGCACAGAGTCTTGAAAGCTAACAAAGTGAAAGCAGAAGAAAAAGTTAAGATGAAAATGAAAGAAAAGCCAGAGACAGCGCGGAAATGGTTAATTTTATAAACTGAATAGCTGTAGCAGAAAGGAAGCACGTCTGATCATCCTGCTTTGAGATGGCTTGTTAGGGGCATTCGTGTGCAAATTTTCATAGTTTGTACATCCTCTAAATCAGGGGTCCTCAAACTTTTTAAACAGGGGGCCAGTTCACTGTCCCTTAGACTGTCAATGGCCGGACTATAGTTAAAAAAAAAAAACAAACAAAAAAAAAACTATGAACAAATTCCTATGCACACTGCATATATCTTATTTTGAAGTAAAA
>CAUYPK010151308.1:0-19683 GCA_963574355.1 Loris lydekkerianus
GACTGGGAAAATGCCAGGAAGGCTATGTTGAATATTGGGATGAAAATGTGTCAAATGGTTTATGAAGCTAGTATATGATGCCCCATGATCATATCAATGTACACAGCTATGATTTAATAAATAAATAAATAAATAAATAAAAAAAGAAAAGATAAGGCACTTTAAAATCTTATTCGTATAGTCAATTCACATATGGTTTTCTTTTATGTTTGAGTTATTAGTTTATTACTCATCAGGATCCACTGCTATACTCATAATGCTCCCACGAGACTAATTTATTCTTTTTAATTATTATTAATGTGTCAAGACCACTTAACAAGAGATCTGCCCTCTTAAGACATTTTCAAGTGTACAATATACTATTGTTAGTTAACTGCAGGCATGATGCTGTACAGCCGATCTGTAGAACTTAATCACCTTGCTTAGCTGAAGCTTCGGTTGTCAAATGCTTTAACTTTTAAAGTCACTTTTCTATCAGGACATCTTTTATTGAGTAATGAATAAGCACAACAACCATAGCCACGATACTAACCACAGAAACAACATACATAAAGGTGAACTATTAAGTTCATGGAATCATCCTAGAGAAAGTGCTACGTATCTGATTGTTGAATATCACTATGATCGTCAACAATGAGATATGTAGCACTTTTTCTAGAACAGTTTAATCATCAGACCTCATATACTAGTAAAACTGACCTTTTCAAAGGATAAAAATAGAAATGTATTAGTTCTAACGTTTCCTTCCTTTGTATCAGCATCATTATCTCCTGCAACCCAGGCTGAGAACCACAACTAAAGCCATAATGTTGGGCCATGCATAACTCAAGTTATCATTTGTTGTAGTATTAAAATGATATGTACCATTCACATCACAGTAAGACTTAATTACTCATTATGATAACAAGGAAACCTGACATTGAATTGGCATTCCTAAGAGCTCAGAGAAGCAAATGGAACATAGGATGAAATTATTGCATGTGAAACTTTTCTTTCAAGAGGACCAATGACTATAATTGAAGCATCTCACAATATTTGATTTGCTTTTGCCCTATACCAACTGTTTCAATTAAGCTCATTTGTACTGGCATAGCTGAGATAATTTCCAACACTTTGTCTAAATTACCACAGGCGTGGGACTGGAATATCAAACTCAGACTTCAGAGGACACAGCCCAGGTTCTGGGCTGTTTGTGTACTGGACATAACAGGGATCTTTACTATTCCCATGTGGAGGGTCTCATTAGTGAATAAAACATTTTTTTCTTATACTCAAAAGAGTATAAGTATTTCTTTCCAGAGAACTAATCAGCATTTGCAGCCAGCAAACGGGATTCCAAAGCAGTTTTTCTATTTAAAGAGGTGTCTGGTTTTACACATGGTCATGGAGAAGGAAAACACTCTGCTTGCGTTTTGGATGTATTCAAAACATTGAAATGTCATATAAGCAGAGATGAAGTTGAAGGTCGGCTTTTCCTTGGAACCCCTTGTCTGTGCTTCCCCTAAAGAAATATTGAGGATGAGATTCTAATATATTTGTCCATTTATTTTGAGATCAGGAATTTTGCCCATTAACGTCGAGTAAAATTTAAGTACCCTGGGAATATTAATTTAAGCACACAAAGGGATCTTAAAGTACTTTCAAACTGTGCAGGGGGATTCCACCTCCTATAACCAGTCCTAATTTGGGGAAGTAGTTCAATGGCGCAAAACGACCTTAATGAAAAGTGGTAACCCAGACACTAACTGGTACTCATTGTCTTCTGATACCAGGAATCACAGACTTTTCAAATTTAAACAAAGCATAAATGCAGTGTGTCCCCCTCTAAACGACAATCTGAGGCCAAAGAAGAAGAATTGGCTTGGCCAATGTCTGCCGAGGGAGCCAAGACTGGAATCTTTAGGGATCCCAATCTTATTCTTGGTCTTTGAGAGTCTGTTGGATGAAACGTAGTATTTTTTCCTACTTACAACTCATTTTCATGAAATAATTAAAATGTAAATTGATAAATAATTAATTTTTGCCTTTGATACAGGTCTTTAAAAAGTCTGAAATATGTGTGCATCTTCCAAATGATCATAAGCTCTATGAAATCAAAGACAGTTTAATTTGGGGGTGGGTCTTCCCAGGTAGTGCAAGTCTTCCCTCAATTTAAGTGCTCAGCCTCTGCTGGTCGTGAGGAAGAGCATCAGTGCATGAAGACCGTCATAACTTCCACCCTCCTCTATTCCCCTGCTTGTAGGATAATGCAAAAGAAATTTTGGTACTGGGGAGAAAATATTGGAGCAGTGGAGTATAAATCTAACTTTTAAAGAATACATTTGAAATGATTCCTCTCTTCTTTTCCTATCTCCACCCCCTGCTGTGAAATGACAGAGGAGATTCTGAAGCTTTTACACACCGAGTTTTCTGAGAGGCGGAAGGTTTTGACGTCCTCATCCTCTTCTCCACTGCCGCAAACCAACCAAGCAAAGATCAGTCTTGTCTTTGAGGTTTATAAGGATTCTTTGTTTCAACCAGAACCTTTTGTCTTTAATAAGTAATAGAACTGCAGGCCAGCAAAGCCTTTTGATGCTTAGAGCTAGGTACTAATTGGCAATAATCCTACAACAATTTTGGTGTTTTTAAAAGGTTGGATAGGACCTCCAACCTAGCCTCTGTTCCAGTAAATAATAATTTTGCCAGACTATTGCTGACCAGTTCAGCCCCAATTTCTGAGTGTTTTGTAATTATCCTCCCCATGCAGGAATGATTATTTGAAGGAAGAGAAAAAGGGAAGTAGAAGGTTCTTGAGACACTACCATATTTTGCCTGGTCTAAGGTGCATTGTTTTGCCCTAATGTTGAAGGAAGCATAAGGATGAACATTAGACATGGGCAGTACTAATTCAGTATCTATATAAACATTTTCAATTATTTTATTTATGCTTATGTGTTAAAAGTGTAACTCTAGAAAAAAGTAATGATAGCCATAATCAAAATAATACACTGAAATACAGTAATTGCACCCCCTCTGTGCTAACCCCCCACCACACACATACCTGGCTTCCCTGTCACTGGGCAGGAACTGCAGCAGCACGAACCTCCAGCCCACTGGCCCAATCACACCCAAACGTGGCCACTGAGGTCCTTGTGGAAGGGGCACGCCTCCACCAGCAATGCTATCTATGGTGAGAGGTGTGAGGCACAGAGCCAGCTGGCTGCTGCCAAGAAGCTGGGATTGAACCCAGGTGGGAGTCAAGAGTGGTCCAGATGACCTGAATTCCCAGCCTCCCTTAATTGTCCCCTCCTGGACCTCCCGTCTATTGGTGGGAACATGTCCACAGCCTCTCTACCGAAAACCCAACAGGCTTATGTCCCTGGAAACTGGTGGAAACTGAAATAGTTTTAATATTAAAATTAAACTCATCACGCTCAAATTCTAGGTACATCAGAATTTTATGAACCTAATTAGCCAGTTCCAAATTAATATGACTGATACAGGGTTCCCCTGATCAGTGCAGGACAGAGACCCGCCGTTTTTCGAGGCTTGAGCAGCCTGAGGTCCAGACTCCCATTCTCTATGTGCAAACAGGCCCTTCGCAGCCCACATTCTCTGGACGCAGACAAGCTCATCAAAAAGCAGCCTGACCATCTCATCTGGGTGTCTCTCCCGGAGCAGGGAACACACCCTACTGCCAGTCCCAGAGCAGAGTGCCCCCAGAGCAAGGACCAAGTATAGCAGGTATTTGTTTTTTGTTTTTTGTTTTTTAGATTTCAGATTAATGTAAAGATACAAACAATTAGGTTACAGTGTTCGCACTTGTAGTTGTGTCCCTTACCCAAGAGGTGTGTCCTACACCCTTACATTGTGCCCTTTAAGTGGGAGCACACCAACGCCCTTCCCTCCTTGGAATTCCCTTCCCCAGCTTGAATTGAGTTTTTGTCTGATGTGTATTAGATCATCTACTGGTTTCAGGTCACTGTGAAGTACTTTGGATACATGCATCTCCATTCTTGTGATACTTTCCTAAGAAGAATGTGTTTCAACTCCATCCAGGTTAATACAAAAGATGAAAAAATCTCTATCTTTTTATGGCTGAATAGTATTCCATGGTATATACATCACAATTTGTTAACCCATTCTGGGTTAAGGGGCATTTAGGTTGTTTCTACATTTTGGCAATTGTAAATTGAGCTGCAATCTAGTGCAAGTATCCTTATAATAAAATGTTTTGTTTTGTTTTTTTCCTTCTGGGTGGATGTCTAGTAATGGGATTGGGGGGTGAAATGGGAGGTCTAATTCGAGTTCTTTGAGGATTCTCCCTACTTCTTTCCAAAGAGGCTGTCTTCATTTGCATTCCCACCAACAGTGTAAAAGTGTTTCCTTTTACACTATTGGTGGGACTTCAACTATAGCAGTTTTAAAATTAACTTCTACCCACAAGCCCCTGGTGCCTAACAGTTGCGACATATTCCAGACATACATCCCATCTCCCCAAAACCCCCTGCCCATGGGGTAGGAAAAGCAGTATGTAAACCCCTAGACAGAAGGTTCAAACAGGCTGCCTACTCAAGTCCCCCTCGTTCACTTATCTTCCTATTTATCAATAAAATCTGTCCCTTCCGTGTACTTGGTGGTGTTATCGGCTGCCTGTAACTGTCAACCATTATGCAGAGATGGGGACTGGTCCACCAAATTTTGTCAGAAGGCTGGGATTTTGGAGAACAGTAAGAGTAGCCTCTCCAAGACTATTCTCTTCTTCATTTCCAAAATTACAGTTTTATACATTTGAGTTCAAAGTGAAGACCATGTTAACCCTTATCTTAAACAATAATCAGCTGCACCCATGATCCACAGTAAACAATAATCAGTATAACTCATGATCCAAAATAAGATTCCAATTTAAAAGTTAATCTCCTAAATCAATACACCTAAACTTCTCAAGATAGGCATCTTTACTGTGGGAGCTAAATTTACAAAACAGTAAGCATGAGAGGCAGGGGGTAAAGGTCAGGCAGGACCTACACTGACCAGACCAGCTGTGTCATGTCTGCCCTAGCCTGACAGACACCATCTTATTCTCACCACATGCACTTTCAATGGTCTGCAGATTCATTTTTCAAATCTCTGGGACCAAGAGCTCAGCAGAGAGAAATTCCAGCTACTGTCCCAAAATGTTCTTCACAAGCAGAAACAACTAATTGGCTTGATATGGAAACTTTGTTTCTTGCAGTCTGAGAACTCAGAAGGGACAACACGTGTAGTCTTCCTTGGAAGTCAAATGCTTTATTAGTGAAACAAAATACTTTGCAGAGCACTGGTGAGACATAGCAGTAATGACTATTAATTTGTAGTTTTTGTTGAATACAAGTTGATGGAAAGAAAACTCAACTGCTGGACTTTTGAGAATTAAATCTTTTCCAGGTTGTGAGAAAACATAAAGCATACTAGCTATGTCAGTGAAGTTCAGAATTGGTAGGGAGCTTAATAACAAAACTCAGAAAAACAATTTTTCCCCAAATCTATTAAAAATTTTTAATATTCAAAAGTCATTGTACAAGGCTGGGTGCAGTGGCTCACGCCTATAATCCTAGCACTCTGGGAGGCCAGGGCAGGTGAATTGGTTAAGCACAGGAGTTTAAGACCATCTGAGCCAGAGCAATAACCCTCTCTAAAGATAGCTGGATGTTGTGGCTTGCACCTGTAGTCCCAGGAGGCTGAGGCAAGGGGATCACTTGAGCCCAAGAATTTGAGGTTGCTGTGAGCTATGATGCCGGACACTCTACAAAGGGTGATAATGTGAGACTCTGTCTAAAAAAAAAAGAAGCCATTGTACAAATGACTATGGGAACATAAAACAAGGAAACAACGTTCTAAGCAATGGTAGGTGGAAAACTAACTCTCATAGTGACACATTATTTTCTCATCTGATATTGTGTCTTATATGGAGAGTCAGCAATACCTGAGCTATTTTAAAGATGGGAAACCAAGGTCTAAGAGCAGTTAAGGCCATTTAGTGAATGGATATAGAAGCCAAGGACAACAAGGTAAGTATTCCAACATAGAAAATTTTCTTTTAGTGTGATGCAATCCTTTAATAACCCTTCTGGTTTGAATTTGAACTGAATTTCAACTTACTCGTTGTCAGTCAAATTCAATTAAGAAACATTTATTGGGTGCCTCCTATTAGCTGGTACAACCTTGAAGATTAGAAGTGAAGTGAAGAAAGCTCTGTCTTCAAGGACCATACAGTTTAGTGGGGGAGACAAGCAGGGTAAGCAACAATTTCAAATCGGCAATATTGAGCTTTCAGCAAACAGTGCCATTGGGTAAAAAGACCTCTGCCTGTTGGTGCATGGTCATTAAAAACAAATAAAAAAACATATCTTAGCTCTTCAGCTATCGTAAACTAGTTGGCGTCATCAAATATGCCATATTTTTTCAGATCTTGAATACAAAATAATAGGAGAGAGAAATAGTGAATGGGGTATAGATTCTACGGGATTCACCATGAGTTTATAATTATTGAAGCTGGGTGATGGATATATGGGAGTTTACATACACCATTGTATTTTTGTATCTGTTTCATTTTCTCCTTAGAAAAAACTCAAAAGTAGGGCAGAAAAGACCTATTAATGCACATTTTTCCTCACATAAGCTAATATGTTAATTCCCAGGGAGATAAATCTGTGCATTTCTCTGTGAATATTTGCTTTTTGGTAGAAAACATTCACTGCATATGGGGATGTTTAACCTGGGGTAAGTGTCCAAAAGAGATTTATGAAATCCATAATTACCCAGAAGTATATGCAAAATTAAATTTGGATATTTGTGGTTTAGCATTTTTTTTTTTTTTTTGACAGAGTCTCACTTGGTCATCCTTGGTAGAATACCATGTCATGTTACCTCATAGCAACCTCAAACTCTTGGGTCCAAGGGAACCTCTTGTGTCAGCCTCCCAAGTATCTGGGACTATAGGTGCCCACCAGAATGCCCAGCTATTTTTTAGAAAGGGGGTCTCACTCTGGCTCAAGCTGGTCTTGAACCTGTGCGATCAGGCAATCCACCCTCCTTGGGCTTCCATGGTTTAGCATTTTGGAGGTCAAAGGCATCCATAAACCAAGAGTGTAAAAACAAACAACTTATAGACACTATCACTTTTTTAATGAGAAAGTGCAGAGACATTTTGATTTTTTTAATCTAATGTGGCAACTGAAATGAAAAATAAGTCTTTCCAAAGTAACATAGTAAATCAATGAGAAAATGTTTACATTTTATCAAAACTAGGCGTATACCAATATAGAATTTGAGGCAAACTAGTTCCTTGAGCAAATGTGATAATATATTCTGTGTATTAAAGTTTGTATTGTCTAAACCTGTCCTGTCTAAATTCATATACTTATGTGGCCCTTACATGTTGATTTTTTTGTTCTAATAAAAATAAATAAAACTATTAGAATAAAATAAATTATTTTATTCTAATAGTTTGGGAATTTTAAAACCCAAAGGATTAATTCTGAGCTGAAATTACAAGAAAAACCTTTCCCTTTATGTAAGTTTTCTTATAAGGTCATTTTAAATATGGTCTTTTTTTTTTTTTTCACAGCTTCACTTATATATTTTTTTTAAGTGTATATGTTCACAGCTTTACTAGGTTATCGCTATCTTTTATTCTCACATTTAAAACTGATTTCAGGGAAATATAATATCTGGGAAGAATCTTATGAGTTTTCCCATCTGCCATGATACCTACATTTAGGCAATGTAACAGCTTTGGAACACAAAGGCATTTGAAATAGGCGTCCTTGATAAAATTGCTGATTACTTTTTCACTGCTCCTGGCTATGTACTCCCAAATCAATAGAAATTCATGGGATCTGAAAATTAAATCTTTTCTGTGATTTTTTTTTATTCTGTCTTCAGTAATAAGGTTATAATCTTTCTGCACCGTTTTAGCAAGTTCAGGTGAAAAATATTAACATTGACATATGGAAATGAATGTGTTAGGTAGGCGGAGGAGATGATGTTAGAACTCCGCAGTCCCATTTAGGTTGTCTTCAGATTTCATAGACTGCACCAAGTACATCAGAGACATTTTGCTGAAATATCCTGCTATTGCCCGGTTTCTTCCCTTTGTATTGCCCAAATACAAGGGACTAGATGCATCCAAAAGTGGAGACAATGTAAAGCTCAGTCATTTCCAATTAAGGAACTGCTGATCTAGGTTATCAAGACTCTGATTTCTTACCAAATCTGAGGCAGTTTTGTAAATTTGATGGCCACAGATACATTTACAAAGGGCCAGCATTTGGAGCTCTATTAAAAATATACACAGGATAATCTGAATTTACACAGAGACTTTAGAATCCCACATGTTCTTCTGGGTTACAACAGTATGTACCAAGAAACAAATGTTTATCTAGCTCTTTCTTGGTAAACCGCTAATTGGTGCCACAGGGACAGTGATTCAACCAATCCCAGGGAGAAGATTCTTCTAATCTGTTTATCTTTGTCTTATAAATAGTTTGGAAAGCACCCATCATTCTTCGTGGCTTTGTGCACTGAATCACCATTGGAAACCTAAAATTCCTTGTTTCTGTACTGAGATGACTTTTGCCCATATGAATATGTTAACCCCTGGTTGATTTAATTTCATGGTTTTCTTTAGTCCCGAACCCTCAAAACCATCGCAATCTTATGAAGCCATTATACAATTTCTTTCTCTCTTTAATCCCATCAATAATTGGCCTCTTCTTGCTAGGAAGCTTATACATTATTGTTACTATCTAATTCTACAATATTTTCATCACCCATCCCTAAATCCCATACCTGTTAACATCAGCAGTCATTCTCCGTTTTCTCCCCAGCTCCTGACAACCACTAATTGATTTTTCACCTCTATGGATTTGCCTATTTTAGACATTTCATGTAAGTTAAATCATAAAATACATGGGAATTTCTATTTGCCCTTTTATCTGTTTAAAGATTTATTCATGTTGTACCATATATCAGTGATATGTATTCTTTTATGGCTGAGTACTATTTCATTATATGCATATACCATATTTTTAATCCATAATTAGTTGATGGGCATTTGGGTTGTTTCAATTTCTTGGCTACTATGACTGATATGAGTATGAATGTCCGTGCACAAGTTTTTGTGTGAATGTATTTTCAGTTCTCTTTGTTATAAAACCTAGGGGTGAAAGTACTGTGTCATAGGCACTTCTGCTACCATTCTTTCAGTGACTGCCAAATTGATGAAGTAGTTGAACCATTTTTTTCTTAATTGCAGTTTTTGGCCAGGGTCAGGTTTGAACTCGCCACCTCCAGTATATGGGGCCGGCCCGTTTTTTTTTTACACTCCCTCTAGCAACATAGAAGGAATGCAATTTCTCCACATCGTCTTCATTTTATTCATTTGAGAATTTTTTAAAAAATTATTTATAACCATCTTAATTGTATAAATTCTGGTTTATGTTTTCCTGATGACCAATACTGTTGATTATCTTTTCATGTGCTTATTGACTATGTGTATATCTTCTTCAGAGAAATGTCAATTCACATAGTTTGACAATTTCTTATTGGGTTATTTAATTTTTTATTGTTGAATTATAACATTCTTTATATATTCTGGATATTAGACATTTCTCAGATGTATAATTTGAAAAAAACCTTTCTTTTCTTTCTCTTATTCTATGGGTTGCCTTTTCACTTTCTTGAAATATCCATAGGCGCTATAAGGTTCAAGGTTCCATTCTGGTAAATTCTAATTTATGTATTTCTTCAGTTGCCTGCAGTTTTGGTGTCATAGCTAGAAAATTTTTTACACAATTTAAGGTTACAAAGATTTACACCTATATATTCTTCTAAGAATTTTACAATTTTAGCTACTAAATTTAGTACTTTGATCTGTTTTAAGCACTTTACGTGTGGTATAAGTCAGGAATCTAACTCTTTTTTTTACAGGTGTATATTGGGTTGCCCCAGCACTGTTTTTTGAAAAGACTCTCTTTTCCATGATGACGTATCTTGGTTCTCTTGACGAAAATTAGTTCATCACCAATGTGAATTAATTTGTAGACTCACAGTGTTTGCTGTGGATCGCTGCACTCTATTCTTACACACAAATAGACTTGTCTTGATTACTGTAGCTTTCTAGTAAGTTTAGAAATTGAGAAGTGTGAATTTGCCAACTTTATTTTTTTTTTTGAAGATGATTTATCCATTTTACTTCTCCTTAATTTCCAAATAAATTTTAATATCACTTTATTGATTTCTGCCCCAAAAGGGCATGTATCTAAAATTTTATCTCTAAGGCCAAGGTTATGTAAATTTCTTCCATGCTTTCATTTATAGGGTTTTTGCTTTTAATTCTTACATTTTAGGTCTGTAATTCATTTTAAGTTATTTGCTGTGTTGATCTAAGGTATTTTTTTTCTCTTTCCTATATTTTTCTCCTGAATATGGATGTGCTATTTTTACTGGATCTTTTGTTGAAAAGGTCATTCATTCAAGCACTTTCACATCTATTGTAAGAACTCAGTTGGCTATAACTCTGAGTTTATTTCTAGATAACTTATTCTATTTCACTGACTTATAAGTATACTTTTACACTCAGTATCACACTGTAATATAATAAGTTTAAATCAGGTAGTGTAAATCCAGGGTATGTAGGTTCTTTTCATTTCCATGCAAGATTTAAGATCAGTTTGTCAAATTCTACACAAAATCTTGCTGAGATATTAGTAAGGTTTGCACTGACTCCAGAAATTAATGTGAAGAGAATTGCAATCTTAACAATGTCAAGTCTTCCAATTCATGGGATTGGTATAGATATAGGTATCCTTCATTATAACCCCCCCCCCCCAATTCAGTGTTATAATTATTGGTTTATGCTGAGTCTACTTCTCAGGGTTTCAGGGGGACACTCACCCAGGCTGGGGCTGACAAGGACGATAACGCTCAAGGAAGAAGGAAACTTAACACCAACTTAATTTAGAAAGTCTGAGAATCCTGGACAGGCATATACTGTCTCATGCACAGAGTGGCAGATTGAGGCAGTGTAGCACCATTCCATTGTCTCAGGGGTTTTGGTCTTTTATTGTGCTCAAAAATGAGATTATAGGGAATCCTCAGCCCCATGAAGGTGGAGTAATCAGGATCATAAGGTAATGATCTGATAATATATATTTAGAAAAGGGGAGCAGGGAAGCAGGTTTTGTCAATGTAGGAGAGATATCTTAACTTCCCTAATCTAAACTGCTGATCAGGAGTGCAAAGGTTTTAACCCACCTTTTCTGCGGATCCCCCAAAGGATGTTCATGTTGATGTTTCCCTGACTGAGCCGTATCCAGGCTCCTCTTCTTCTCAGATGGTCTGGTCAGATTCTTCCATGATCTAGCAGGAGTCACAGAGATGCCCCACCTGCATGCTCTACTGTGATTGGAGGGCCTATGGAGAGATCAGTCTATCTACCTCCCACATCTACTGAGGAAAAAAACAAAAAAAAAACTACCAGCCCTCAGAAAGGAGTAATAATAAAGGGAAGCAAAGGCTATATCATGCTTACTCATTTTTTTTTTTTTTTCATCACAGTCTCAATCTTCCAGAAGCATTAAGAGACACAGACCCAATACATAAGCACTTTTCAAGTCTCTGCTCATACTATGCTTGCTACATGCACATTTGCCGTAATAAGTTACAAGGCCAGATTT
Source organism: Loris lydekkerianus (assembly GCA_963574355.1). NCBI lineage: Eukaryota > Metazoa > Chordata > Mammalia > Primates > Lorisidae > Loris > Loris lydekkerianus. The sequence continues at coordinate 11,700 of CAUYPK010151308.1, forward strand.
AAGTGATTGAACAACAAAGTCACATTATCTTTAGACAAAAAAGAAAAGGAAAAATTGTGGCAATGTGGTGAGACTCCCTAAAGGGAAATGGTTGTATATGTGTCCAGACAAATGGAGCCTTAGGCAGCCTTGCAGATATTAGATATTTCCAGTGCCTCAGCAAGGGACAGAAGTACCAGAAAGTTTTCTTTGCTGCCAGGAAGGGCACAATGTTAATAGAAAGAGCCGGTTAATAGAACAGGGCTTTGTGGATGATCACAAAGGATGATTTAAAAATGAAAAGCTAAACTAACAGCATGATGAATCCTTATGTCTTGATTTTCAGAGTCAATGTAGAGAAAAAAAAAAGCTGTGAATTGCAGATAAATGGAAATAGGTCAAATTTTCTGCTACCTTGGCAAAGAAGGGCTTAAAATAGTAATTTCATTGCAATACAGAAAATTAAGGAATTTTTTTTTGTTGCATTTCTCAGTTTATGGCCTAAGGTTTATTCTCATTACAGTTGAATTTCTGTCTGTTATTTTACTAAATCTCCCTTCTTACTTAGGATCCTATGAGGGTGTATGGTCAGAGCAAAGGCTGCTTTTATCTGGTAAGAACCAAAACAACACATTTTTTCTTTATCTGTTACCTTATTTTGGAGGCGTCTTTTCTAATACTCCACTATTCTTGGCAGTATTAACATAATTTTAAAACTCTTGTCATGGCCAGTAGCTAAGCTGGTGACTTCACTGAGTCTGTGATAAATTACACCAGGTGAGAATATGGGGCCAGCTGGCTAGTGTTGGGGTTCAGTCTGCTTAATAAACTCCCTGAAATTGCATTTTCCCTATTTTACCTTTATCATAATTGTATCTTTCTTTATTCTTGTGATTGCCTTCCCTTTGCCTCTAGCCCACTCTAAATTTCCTCCCTTCCTTCCTCTTTTTTGCTTCCTTTTTTTTTCTCTTTTTTAATTTTCTTTTTAGTTTCTCATACTCTCGTTTTTGAAGGGCAAAATCTATTGAGTTCAAACTGAATTATAAGATTTAATACTTTCTGAAAATTTTCCCTTCATATATTACATGGCAAGAAAACTTGAATATTATGAATAGCACTTACTTATGTGGAGCATAAAAATTATTTAATAGACATATACATCACTTCCATATTTTTACTACTTTAGGTTGAATAGCCTATTATGAATATTACTGGGTACAGTAATATGGTTAAAAAGTCATGTTTAGGCTGGGTGTGGTGACTCATGTATGTAATCCCAGCACTTTAGGAGGTAAAGGCAGGAGGACTGGCTGAGGTAACCGTGAGCTATGGTAATGCCGCTGCACTCTAGCCAGGGCAACAGAGCAAGACCCAGGCTCTAAAAAATAAAATAAAATAAAATTAAATTAAATTAAACTAAATAAATCTTGTTTAATTTATATTGCAAAAATGCTCTCCTGAATTGTAGGAGAATGGCTTTGGCTTTATAATAGGAGTAGAGTTACTGCTTAATACTGAAAAGTCTTTTGAAACTTAAAGGAGTAAAATTGATAAGTCATAGCAGCCTTGGAAATGCCCCTACTGGAGAGTTCCTGCCTATGAGTGTGGCTTGGGCACTGAAGGAACATACCCTGACGTGAGATCTCAGAGATAGAGGAGGCAATAGTAATACCAAGGTAGAAAAGAGATCAGGAAAGAACAAACCGGAGAAGTGACAATCAGAAAGGGGCTTCAAGGGGGATGGGAGGGAAGCCTGGTCTGCTGAATGAGGAATTCTGGAGGACCCATAGGAACATTAACCACTCAACAGTTGGTTCAACAACAGTTCTAGCCAAAAGACAGAGAGAGAGAGAGAGAGAGAGAGAGAGAGAGAGAGAGAGAGAGAATGTGGATATGATATAACCTAAGTAACCAGTGACCAATAGAAAAAGACAATAATTAGTGACCAATAGAAACAGGCAAAAGTGGCTGCAGGTGCAATGAAAGAGTTGCAATCAATGTCAAATGGAAAGAGGAGGATATCTATATCTCTGCATGGCTTGGTGACTTGTCCTCTTGCTCTCGCCATCCTTTTCTCTTTCATAAGAGGGACCCACTTCCTCTTTAGAAATGCTGTACGCTTTTTCTTTGTTCTTGGATAAAGTTTCTTTTGGTCACACTGAGACCTGTACGTTACTTTTGCTCTCTATTCCTGCTGCCTGTTGCTCCAGTCTCCTTTTCAGTTTCTTTTCATTTTTGATTTTTATTACTGACATGCCTCAGTTGAACTTTCTTGCTCAATAACCAAACCAGGTCAACTGGGTTCAGGGAACCGGGATCCCCAACCCCAACAATACCCATATTCAAACAAGCAAGTTTAAAATAGAGAAGTTATGACAACAATACTGATGACAACAAACTAGGGGGAAAATGCAGGATGGGAATGGGAAGCTTCAGATGAACGCAGTCCAGACTGACGTTTCAGTGATAAATCTGTCTTGGAAATTCTAACCAGTGGATCTCAAACATCACTGTATCTAATATTCTCCAGGGCTTGGAGAACTGGGTGGGTTAGTGGGGTTTGCTCAGAAGTCACAGCTCAGAAATTATTATTATTAAAGCTGAATTGAGGTCTAGGTGAATCTGATGTAGTTATTCACTTTTAGAGGGACACATTTTGAGCATGCTGATTTTAAAGACAACTAACTATAGTCCCTCAACAAAGACTAAAGAGTTTATTTCAATTTTTTCAAATATATTTTTGAGTGCCTTTTGTTGTCACTCTCATGTTTGGGAACACATAGATGAATAAGATACCTTATATCTTCCCCTTGTGAGGGTCTTATCCTAGCAGCCAAGTGCTTTTAAAACCCTGTCTGATCATGAGCAGATGTGTACCAAGTTGGAAAGCTCAGTTTTTATTCATCAGTCTCCTCTCCTTCTTTCCCCTCCTCTGACTCTCTTTCCTTTGTACTCTCAATAAGGGCACTTGTTTAATGACACTCTGTAGCTGAGAAGATAAAACTGGTTGCTCTGGGCTGAAAGCTGTTTCCCTTCTGGGGAAACGTGTTCAGAGTCACCATATGCAGACAAGAAGCATTAGCACCGGTCTGCTTTATTGTGCAGCAGCAGGAGCCGACGGTCTGTGTGGTGTGGAAAGCTAGTCCTTGCAGTATGAGTGCTGATAGGAAGTGACTCCTTGCTCAGCTTGCTCTAAGAGTCATGTGTAAGCTTTCTTTCCAGCAGTGTTGTCTTCAAAAAATGCCTCCCCAAAGCCAGACTTCATCTACTGACTGACAGATACCCAGTCTCTAACTTCCAAATTTCAATTAGCACATATAGAACTAGCCATGGAATCCATGGCTCATTCCAAACTTCCTTTGGAAGAACCAAACAATATGTGTAATATTATACAGACAAGGATTTCTCCAGGGGCACGGTTTTGTTGCAGGCTTAAAGGATGGAAAGAGAAAACAGCTGCTTTTGCTGCTTGCCTTTGATTTGAGAGAGGAGATTGGCAGAAAGAGAGACCAGCTAGTGACACCAGTTTGAGCTCCCTACAGTCACCAGAAAGCTGAGCGGGCTTAGATGCAGTTACATCTCTGCAAAATGGATTTGATCTTGTCCAAGGCAAGCCCTCAGAAGATGAAGCATGCTGTACAGTAGCAACCTTTCTCATGAAAATTAAAATACGGAGTGACCTAAATTTGAGTAGGCAAAAAAAGCATTACAGATGTGATTGACACGTACCATGGTCTCTGTGATTGACATGTACTAGGAGTATGGAAGTTTTGCCTCCGCAGGGTCTTCAGCACTTCCTCTCACCAGTATTATATCCCCCCCCCCCCAGCCTTGGTCTAAATGGAAATATGTTAGCCAGTTATTTTTTTGAAGTGAGACATTGGTATTTTAAAAATAATGTTATTAACTATTGCGAAATAAGTTTAACATAAAATACAAATAGAACTGAAACAAGGCTCCAAAGATCTACTGATCTTCTCAGAACGGAGAGAGACCTTGATACAAGCTTGCAATTTTTGAGTCTTACATTATCAAATGAGAAAAACATTGTACCAGTTGTGCTATTTTGCAAAACAAAACAAAACAAATCTAATATATTCAACTATAAATTTTCCATTTAACAAAATTTCTATTTAAAAATAGACCCTTTTAAAAAAATGTTGAATGGCTATATATCTGTGCATGTATACACACACACACACACACACACACACACACACACACATATACATACATATATATGTGTGCGTGTGTATGTATACATATCTATAAACTCTTGTGTAGACAAAACCAAAAGTCTAAATCTGAGGATGCCCTCTGTGATGTGGCTTAAGCCAAATTCCCCTACACTCCATCACATGCATTCATAACAGCAGAGTTTTGCTACCAAATGGTTGCAAAAGTCTCTTTTTCAGCTTTTCAAACTTCTCCATAAAAGGCTGCAATTATCTCGTTTCCTGCCAGAGTGATGGGGTTTTCCCAAATCAGGACTCATTAAATGTTCTGAAGTAGAAAAGGAACCAGGTTCAAATGAGCCATATCCCTAAGACTCTGTCATCCAAGCTAAGGGACTAGTGTATGCAAGAGTGCTATCTTCTTTCAGATGGAATGCACTTTAACCCCACCACGCCCCCTGCAGATTGAGGCCAATTAACAGAATCTTAGTATTAGAAAACCTTCAGCATTTAAACACCACGTGACAAACGCAAAAAATGTAGCCTGTTCATTTGTACCCTCATATTAATCTGAAATTTGAAAAAATAAAAAGAAATTAGGTAAATCTAGAGGTCAAAAAGAGGATGCCAACCTAAGAGTATGTTTCTGCTACAAACCATACTAGGAGTTTAAAGTAAAAATTAACTTCCATTATGCAAAAATAAAGTGAGACACTTTGCATTAACACAACCAACCAACCAACAAATAAAAAGCAACCATCCACTGGAGACAAAAGACAGGAACTACTCAGTACCCAGCAGCAGCAGGAGTCAGTCCTTCCTTCACCAGTAAGGCTACTTACAGCCTTCTGCCTATCCACAGGAGGACTACTCACCCCAGTGTAGAGTAATCTGCCTTGCTCCACATTACAGGTGAGCTGGGAGCCAGCCTTCTAATCTCCTACTCGACGAAATCACTGCATTGCGATACTGGTTTAGAAATTCTCTTTAGATTTTTGTATACTTCTCCTGACTAATCACATAGCAGAATAAGAAACAAAAGGATTTCTTCATATAATAGTTGACTTTTCTTAAAATGATGGTCCTCTCAGCCCAGTCAACTTACTTAGTTACCCACAACCGATAAACAGCCACACAGAAATATATATAGTTTCTCTAAGCCTTCATTTTTCAATATTGGCTGTCATGTAACTGGAGGACAACTCTGGGAAGAAATTAGAGATGGAGTTGGGCAAACTGACCCACTACAATAGAAGGTGGCATATGATAGAAAATCTTTCCTTCTCCCTATGTTTTTTCTTTTTTTTTTTCTTTTTTGAGACAGAATCTTGCTATGTCTCCCTGGGTAGAGTGCTGTAGCATCACAGCTCACAGCAACCTCCAACTCCTGGGCTTAAGTGATTCTCTTGCCTTAGTCCTAAGTAGCTGGGACTACAGATGCCCACCACAATGCCTGACTCTTTTTTTGGTGTAGTTGTCATGGTTGTTTAGCAGGCCCGGGCTGGGTTCAAATCCACCCAGTCCCAGGGTAGGTGGCCAGTGCCCTAACAACTGAGACATGGACGCTTAGCTGCCCTGTGTGTTTTTTTTTAAATAATGCGAACATGATTATTTGGCTTGATGGATGTACTTGAATGATTGCTGGCATCTATTTTTTTGTAATTTATTTTGCCTTGGACTCTAGGCTAAACCTTTTAAAAGGGTTATGTCATTTAATTCTTATGGTCACTGAGTCAAATGCTGTTATTATCTTAATTTTTCAAAAGACAAAACAGGCTTGGGAATATTAGGCAATTTTCTCAAAGTCTCTTGGCTAATTAAGTCAGGTGATGAGTACTTGAACTCAGGCTTAATCTGACCCTGGAACTTGTCCTTTTTTTAATCAACAATATATACTATTCACAAAGATAAATGTAAAAACACTGATTTTTGATCTGAAGGTTTTTGATTCCTTAGTCTCTTCTTATATAATTTGTGCAATTGAGAAAAATTATAGCCAACTTTAAAGAAGTAAAAAAAATTGTATTTTCTTATTTAATATCTAAGCATTTGAGTTTTAAGAATAATATACATATCTTCAGTATTATTATATGATAATTCACAAATTTAAACCTCCAATCCTTTAGCTGTATTTATTATATTTGATAAATGATATCCTAGAAAAGCTAATATTAAGGAAATTTTGTGCTCACTCTTTTAAAGAACAAAGGTATAGCTGTCTCTATTCTCTTTCAGGCCTAAATTTGCCAAATAGTCTTTGGTCTAAGTTAAAAAAAAATCGTTCAATGAATATGAGAAAGGAACAACAACAAAAAAAATAAATAAATAAGGAAGAAAGAAAAAAAGAAAAGAAAGAAAGAAAAGCAAAACACACTCAGAATGCTAAAAAAATAATTTTTATACAAAGCAGTCTCAAATGCCACTATATTTTTGACCTTCTAAAGAGTAACCATGTATTATAAAAAAAGACTATCTAGAGAGGTGTAGAAATATTACAAACATTTTATGCAGAGCTGAAATGTACAAATGAACTTATGCTTAAAATACCTTTTATCAAATCCACTCTGTATTACTTCTGCCAGGTGATTTTATAAATTATTATTCATAGCATAGTTTTTTGAAGAGCAATTATGTTTTAGTCATTCTTAAGAACTTAAAATATAAATCAAGAAAGACAAAAAGGTGCTCTATGTTTGCATCTGTGAGAAAGGTGCTCATAATTGCTCTTAAATGTGTCCAGATATTGTGTAACTTACATTGTGTAACTTTATAAACCAAGCATGTTAATATGTCTCATTAATTATGTGCAGATTTTGGAACATATAGTATTTGATAACTGTGTCTTAATATTAGAAGTTTTTGGAAATATCTGAGCTTAATTTAAAAAATGAAGCACTTTTACTTTCTTAATTTCTCTTAGTCATGTTGTGTAGTATCTTCCTTTCAATATTTTGGCAGCTATCATAGGTCGCCTATGGGAAACCTACCATAAGGTTTGGATATGAGAAAGTCTGGTTCAATTTAAACCATGTGAAGATGTAATGTCTTATTTAAATTAAACCTTTCCCTCTTCACGGCTCAGGGAGTTGCTCTGAGGACAAGGCTGGTCAGTTTTTCATGTGTACTGCACGTTGAATTTAAATCCTTACTTTAGTACCTTAGTTTTCACTTGGTTCAACATTGTGTGTATTTATGTAGAACTTTTTTCCGGGATAGTATTGTGAATAGAGAAATAAAACAGATATCTCTTCTTCAGTGATTACAGTATGGTGGGGAAAAAAGACCAAAAAAATCAAATTGTAATACCATGGGATCAGAGCCACAGTGAAGAAATGAGCAAGGAAAAATGATCATGAATATGGAGTTTAATTCATCTCAGAGTGGATTTAATAAAGGAGAGGTTGGAGCTGGGTTCTAGCTTCTATTCTGAGGGTCAGGTAGAGAAAAAGCATTTGGGAATAAGTGGTTGTGATATAGAATTTCTCTTCTCACCAGAGTTTTGGTCTTGGGGAATCAAAGAATGAATTCACAGACCACAGGTAAGTGAAAGTGATGTTTTATAGGTGATAGGAATACTTTCAATGTAGGGGTCCCAAATGGGTTGCCTCTGCGGGTCCGTGGGTTGGAGCTTGGAAGCCTTATCTGAGCACCCAAACTTTGACTCAGTCCTTTAAAGGTGGCTGGCTTTCATTGATTGGTGTCTTTTCTTTTTCCTTTCCTTTCCTTTCCTTTCCTTTCCTTTCCTTTCCTTTCCTTTCCTTTCCTTTCCTTTCCTTTCCTTTCCTTTCCTTTCCTTTCCTTTCCTTTTTTGAGAAAGTCTTAATTTATTG
>CAUYPK010151315.1:0-69023 GCA_963574355.1 Loris lydekkerianus
TAAGCAGCTGCTTGACGCAATAAAGTTGAGTTCCTGCTTAAAAAAAAAAAAAAAAATGAAATCAGAAAGGAAGAGCAAAGAGAGGGAAGGAGGGAGGGGAGTGGGGCTTTGGTGTGTGCCACACCTTTTGGGCGCAAGACACGATTGTAAGAGGGACTTTACCTAAAAAATGCAATCAGCGTAACCTGTTTTATTGTACCCTCAATGAATCCCCAACAATAAAAAACAAAGAAATGAAAAAAAAAAAAAAAAAAAACACAACAAAGACTCTGTCTCAAAAAAATAAAACCCCAAAACCAAACAATAGCAATAAAAAACCCTTTAAAATGTAAAAAATAATAATAATAATAATAGAAGAAATTTCAAAAAATTTATAAATACATGCAAATTAAATAACATGCTCCTTAACAAACAATGAGCTTAACAAGAAATTAAAAAGGAAATTTAAAAATATCTTGAGACAAACAAAAACGGAAATACAACATCCCAAAATTTATGGGGTACATTCAAAGCAGTTCTAAGAAGGAAGTGTATGATAATAAACACCTCAAAAAAGATCTCAAATAAACAACCTAATGATACCCCTCAAGCAACCATAATAAAAAGAATAAACTAGGCCCAAAATTAGCAGAAGGAAGGCAGTAATAAACATCACAGCAGAAATAAATGAAATATAAACTGGAAATACAACAAAAAACACTGAACCTGAGTTGGCTTTTTTTTAAATGCTAAACAAAATTGTCAATTTTTTAGCAAGACTAAGAAAAAAAGAGAGAAGATTAAAATAAATGAAATCAGAAATGAAAGAAGAAACATTACAAATGATACCATAGAAATGCAACAGATCTTAAGAGACTATTACAAATAATTATACAACAATGAATTAGACAACCTAGAAGAAATGGATAAATTCCTAGACTCGTACAACCTACCAAGACCAAATCACAAAGAAATACAAAAACTGAATAGAACAATAAAGACTAAGGAGAGTGAATTAGTAATAAAAAGTCTCCCATCAAAGAAAAGGCCAGGACCTAATGACATGGCTTTAATTTAAGAGAAGCAATACTTCCAAACACCACTTACAAGGAAAGCATCATCCTTACACCAAAGCCAAACAAGGATGCTACAAGGAAACAAAATTATAGCCTAACATTCTTGATCACATAGATGCAAAAGTCCTCAACAAACTACAAAATGTAAATTACATTCAACAATATATTAAAAGGATCATTCATCATGATTAAGTAGGATTGATCCTAGGGATGCAAGGACGGTTCAACAAGTGCAAGTCAATAAACACGATACCCGACTTCAATAGAATAAAGGACATCTCAATAGATACAGGCAAAGCATTTCACAAAATCAATTTCCTTTCACGATAAAAACTTTGTACAAATCATGTATAGAAGAAATGTACCTCAGTCAAAGCATTTGACAAAATCAATTTCCTTTCATGATAAAAACTCTGTACAAATTAGGTATAGAAGAAAAAGACCATGTATGACAAAGCCATAGCTAACATCATACTCACTGGTGACAAGTTAAAATCTGTTCCTCTAATATCAGAAACGAGACAAGGATGCCCACTCTTGCCATTTCTATTCAACATAGTATTGGAAGTCCTAGGCAGAATAATTAGGCAAGAGGAAGAAATAAAAAGGAACACAAACTATAAAGTAATAAAGTTAAATTGATTCCCTTTACAGATAACATGACCTTATGCACAGAAAACCCCAAAGATGGACACCAAGAAACTATAAGAACTATAGATAAATTCAGTAGAGTTGAAGGATACAAAAATCAATGTTAAAAAAACAGTAACATCAGCCAGTAACATCAGGTGTGGTGGACACCTGTAGTCCCAGCTACTTCAGAGGGTGAGGCAAGAGGATCTCTTAGGCCTAAGAGTTTGAGGTTACTGTGAGCTGTGATGCCACAGCACTCTACCAAGAGCAACAAAGTGAGACTCTAGCTCAAAAAAAAAAAAAAAAAAAATCAGTAACATTTCTATACACTAACAATAAAATATCTGAAAAAGAAATAAAAAAAAAACAATTCCATTTAGAATAGCTACAAAAAAATGCTTAATAATAAATTTAACCAAGATAACCTGAATGCCATACAATGAAAACTATAAAACAATGATGAAAGAAATTAAGAAGACACAAATAAACAGAAAGATATCTCAAGTGTATGGAGTAGAAGAATGTCATTAAAATGTCCATAACTACTCAAAAATAAGCTACAGATTCAATGCAATCTCTATCAAAATTCCGATGACATTTTTCACAGAAAAAAAAAAAAAAACAATCTTAAAAGTCTTATGGAACCACAAAAGACCTCAAATAACCAAAGTAATCTTGAGTAAAATGAACAAAGCTAGAGTTATCACATTACCTGACTTCAAAACATACTGGTTACAAAACTATAGTAATCAAAATAGCATGGTACTGGCACAAAAACAGACCAATAATACAGAATAGAGAGTCCAGAAATAAATCCACACATATATAGTCAATTAATTTTCAAGAAAGGTGCCAAGAATATGCAATGAAGAAAGGAAGGTCTCTTCAATACACTGTGATGAGAAAATTGCATATCCACTGGCAGAAAAGTGAAATTAACCTTTATATCATATACAAGAATCAGCTCTAAACAGATTCAAGACTTAAACAAAAAAACTGAAACTGTAAAACTACTAGAAGAGAACACAGGGAGAAGCTTCTTGACAATGGTCTGGGCAATGATTTTTGGGGGTATGACCCCAAAAGCATGAGCAATAAAAGTAAAAATAGACAAGCAGGGCTACATGTAACTACATGTAACCAAAGGAAACAATCAAGGGTGAAGAGAGAGCCTATAGAAAGGATGAAAATATGTGCAAATCATGCATATAAGGAGTTAATAACTAAACTATATAAAAAGCTAATACAACTCAAGAGAAAAAAAAATAATAATTTACCTGATTTTACAATGGGCAAAGGACCTGAACAGACATTTCTCAAAAGTAAACATATAAGTGTCCAACAGGTGTGTCAGAAAAATGCTCAGTACCACTAATTATCAGGGAAATGCCAATGAGATATCACTTCACATCTGTTAGAATGGTTACCGTATATACTCGAGTATAAGCCGAGTTTTTTCAGCACAAAATTTGTGCCGAAAAACCAGAACTCGGCACAAATTTTGTGCCGAAAAAACTCGGCTTATACTCGAGTATATACGGTATTATCAAAAAGACAAAAGGTAACAAGTGTTGGTGAGGAAGCATGGGGAGAAAGGGAATCAATCCCTTGCACATTGTTGGTGGGAATATAAATTAGGACAAACATTATGGAAAAGAGTAAGGAGGTTCTTCAAAAAGTTAAAAATAGAACTACTGTATGATCCAGCAATCTCATTACTGAGTATATATCTGATGGAAATGAAATCAGTACACCAAAGAGCTATCTGTACTCTTGTGTCCAATGAAGCATTATTCACAATAGCCAAGATACAGAGTCAACCTATGTGCCCATCAATGAATAAATGGATTAAAAAATATGGTATATTACACAATGGAACATTATTCAGCTTTAAAAAGAAAAAAATTCTCTTTGCAACAACATACATCAATCTGGAGGATACAATGTTATGTGAAATAAGCCAGGAAGAGAAAGACAAATGCCACATGATCTAACTTATATGGGTAATCTACAAAAGTTGAATTTATAGAAGAAGTAGTAGAATGATTCCAAGGGCTGTGTCAAGGAAGATAATGGGGAGATGTTAGTGAAAGAACAAAAAATTTCAGTTAGATTAGAAGAATTAAGTTCAAAAGATGTACTGAACTACATAATGACTATTAATAACAATGTGTTATATTCTTCAAGATGGCTAAAAGGGTAGGTTTAAAGTGTTTCTCCCCACAAAAAAGTTGTAACTATGTGAGGAAATGCACATGTTAATTAGTCTGATTTAGCCATTCCACAACATACACATATTTGAAAATATCATGTTGTCCATGATGGCTCAAAGAGTAGGGCACTAGCCCCATATGCCAGAGGTGGTGTGTTCAAACCCGGCCCTGGCCAAACTGCAAAAAATAAAATTAAAATAAAATTTTAAAATATATATATATATTTCTAAAGTGATCTTAAAGGTCAAAATAACAAAAATACATGTGTGCAATGTCAATTCTTATTTGTCAATACATAAACAAATTTTACAAGAGAACAACACTGAATTTAATGAGAAAACAATGAAAGTACACAAGATTTTTTTTATTAAGTATCTTACTACTTACTTAGATAAGAAATATAAAAGTACACACCTGGTATTAATACAAACACTAAGTCAAATAATTTTATGGCCAGCTCACAAATTAAATGGAGGTCTTTCCAAGATCATAAGTGCCTCATGAGAATTATGAGATTCTCAAAACAACCAGATTTTAATGATTATTCAGGCTCAATGATTTTCTAAAATAAAAATCAACAAATGTTCAAAGTCATTGAAAACATCTCCAAAATATAGATAGTGGGGACTATTAAAATTAAAGTCACAAAAGCACAATCCTAACAGCTTCAAAAAGTTATTAACAGGATACATTGTGACATATTCAAATAATGGAATACAGCTCAGTAATAAAAAATAATGAAGAATTAATGCATGCAACATGAATGAATCTCAAAAATAACTGGCTGAGTGAAAGAAGCCTTAATGTTACGTCCTATACAGCAGGCAAAACTGGTAAATGATTAAAAATAAATAAATAAAATCAGAACAATAGTTACCACAGAAAGTGTGGTAGAGATGAAGACTGACTAGGCATAGATATGCAGGAATTTTCTGGGGTGACAGACATATGTTCTATATTTTATTACGACTTAGGGCTCAACCAATGTATGCCTTTGTCAAAACTTACCAAGCAATACACTTAAGATTTGTACAAAATTATTCAAAAATTTTATCTTGAAAAATGAACAAGGCTTAGTGCCAGTAGCTCATGCATGTAATCTCAGCTATTAGGGAGGCTAAGATAGGAGGATTGCTCGGGACCAGGAGTTTGAGACCAGCCTGGGCAATATAGCAAGATCCCATCTCTAATAAGATAGGGGTCTTTATATCTCAAAATTTCCATAATAAAATATTGGGGGGAAAAGGACTACAATTAGAAAGATGAAGAAAATAAAAAATATTATACACAAACACATTTTTTCAATGTTAACAGTTTTCCTTGTATATATTAACATTTTAATCTATCTTATCTAATGTCAATTGGGACTATTTTCTAAAGTATAAGAAATTAAAGGATGACATTTTTTTTTAGCAGTATTTGGCCAGGGCTGGATTTGAATCCACCACCTCCAGCATATGGGGCTGGTGCCCTACCCCTTTGAGCCACAGGCTCCACCCAGGATGACATATTTTTAAAAATTTGAAAGACATACCCGAATTTCTTGAAGATTGTGAAAATTATTTCCTACTCTGACAGAAATCTTGCTTGGAGTATAGCTTTCATCAGATTTGTAGTCTGCATAAATACACAATGTCTTCACTGTTGTTTTTCTTCTAAAAGCAATAAAGACAACATAACACACTGTCATATGCAAAGATTATTTCAAAGTTGCTTATCTCTGTTTTGAAAGTTAGAGTTTGCTAAAGTAAGTATGTGAATCAATGATTTTCATTTTCTTTAATTTCAACAATAAAAATGAAAAACATGAAAAATATAGATACAGATATAATAGTTTACCTATGTAGACATCTCTTATGTAGAACATGGTCAAGAGCCAGACGAGCAAAGAGATACAGTTAATCCAAATTAGGTCCCTTTTTGAACAAATATTAAGAATTTCTATCATCTTCATTTGTATTTTAAATAAATATATCACTCAGTCAAGCCTGGTTTTCCATACTAGTTAATTAATTTCCTGTATTAATGCTTGAAAATAACTAGCTAAATTAGAAACTGAGTCCAGCAAAGAAAAAATTCTTTTTAAAAAATAGAAAGCATAACTTATTACTTAATACAAGAAATAAAAAGTTTGCTTTTTAAAAAATATATACACAATCTAGGAAAATAAGCAAAGAAAATATAATAGAAAAATTAACCTCAGAAACATGCAAGTAGCCAAAAAGCATGACAAAATGTTCCATTTCTAATAATGGAAGAAATAAAAATCAAAAACAGAGATATAGTAGTTTTATCATCATATTAGAAAATACTAAAATATAGCCCGGCATTGGGGCAGGCGCTTGTAGTCCCAGCTACTTGGAAGGCTGAGGCAAGAGAATCGCGTAAGCCCAGGAGTTTGAGATTGCTGTGAGCTATGACGCCATGGCTCTCTACCAAGGGCAACAAAGTGAGACTCTGTCTCAAAAAAAAAAAAAAAAAAAACCTAAAATAACTGATTATACTCATATTTAATTAGAAAAGAGGTGCTTTGATAGCCAGTCAGTACTATACAATCTTTGACCCACTAATTCAGTTTCTAAGGAAACATGAGGATGCATAATGTAAGGATAATTATGCATAAGGATGCATTAGAAGATAGTAATATAATTATTCAAAAATGAATATACAAAAATATTGTCCTATAATTTAAATTATTAAAAAATTACAAGCAATCTAAATATCCATAGCAATAGGGAATTAAATTAGGTTAAATAAATTGTAAGATACCCATTCAATGAAATACTACAATATTATTTTAAAAATCATACACATACATAGTTATGATAGGAAAAAAGCAGTTTACAAAACAATATGTACAGATTAATCTCATCTTGGATAAACAAAGAAATTTTAAAGCCATATAAACCTATGTGTACATAATCAAAAAGACCTAGATGTAATCATATAAAAATATAGTGAAATCTCTGTAAGGTGACCACCCAAAGGATTATAACAAACTAATCAACATATGGAAAGGCTGGTAGAGTGGCTCACACCTGTAATCCTAGCCCTCTGGGAGGTGGAGGAGGGTACATTGCCTGAGTTCACAGGCTGGAGACCAGTCAACATAAAGAACTAGGTCTACTGTACTGATACGTATACATGGTGCACGTCATTCTATGAATATTAGGTCAATTTAAGGAGGTTGGTCACTGTAAGGAGACAGTCAACTACGGAGGTTCTATTGCATGAAAGTGACTATTCTGGTGAGTGAGAACTAAGGGAGATCATTATTTTCTTCTTTATGATTTCTATATTTTCTGAATAATTTGTCAGAATAAGTGTATGCCATTTGGTTATCACGGGGAAAAAAATTAGGCAATTTTTTAAACTGACCCCCCAAAACTATTAAGAAATCTATTTAAATGTGCTTTAAAAGTTAAGTTCTAGTATAAACTGGCACTAACTTAATAACAATGAGCTCCTTAAAACAGAAGTAGTCTGTGTCAAAAGTCAGCCTATAAAAACGGCAGGGGATCTTTAGCTCTTAGTGAGAGGACCAAACTTCTGTAGCCTAAGCTATTTATCAGAAAGAAATGGGGAAAGTTAAGAGCTTTTCCTCAGATCAAGATGTAAAACACTAAATACCTAGGATCTGCTGACAGGATAAATACCATAATTAGGTTTTCAAAAGAGGCCAAAGGTATCAAACTGACATCTGTCTTTCTCTTTTTGGCCCAGAAAGGAGATAGGAAAGTAAGCAAAGAAAAAAGTAAAAATTTTGAAAGATACACTACAGGCCTTTTTCCTTAAAGAGCCATAAGCATGAAATAAAAGGTCTTTTTAACTATGGAGAGATCAAAGATCACAAAGATTACTCTCAAGGATTTTTTTTAAACAAAAGCAGACCAAAAACATCAAGTTTTTTTGTTCAGAATAGTTTTATTTCTAAATTGTGAAATTCAGGATAACTTGGTCATCAAAACCTTTAGTAATAACACTTAGGATAATAAAAATAATAGTAGCAAATAGCAAATGAATACTTTGTGCCTGACTCAGAAGTAATGCTTTATATGGATTATCTCATTTATTCTTCAACTTTGTGATAGAATCTATTATTAGCCCCATTTTACTGATTAAAAACACAGACTATACTCCTCTTCCTGGGACAACTAATACAACCTGAATAATGATGTAGAATGGTAATAATGTACTGATGTTAATTTCTAATTTCTGGCTTAAAGTCAAGAAGCTAATAGGTAGGCACAGAGTTCAAAATTGTGTCTGTCTTATGTGATCTTAACCACTACTGCTTTTCTTTTAATTAATTATATTTAGCTTATTCAACCATCACTGATACCAGTTTAGAGTGGTATGTAGGTGTGTTTTATGAAGAGGCCACTTTACATATGTGGCCCCCAAATGAAGAAAGAGCTGAGAAACCAAAGAATGTGGCAGACAAATCCAGTCTGTCAGTAGAGGTCTTTTATTGGGGAAGTTATAGACATAAGCATGGTCTTGGGCAGCCACAAGGTAGGTAGTTCTTGGAGCTATTACCCCCAAGACCAACTCAGAGGAAATGTATAGAAATTTGTTTAAGGTAAGTAAACATTTATGATAACGGACCTAATGGAAGGATTAACATGTTCTTACACAAAGAACAATAAATAAACTGAATTCTTAGAGGCATTCCTGAGAGTGGGATTAATCAGAAGTCAACATGGAAGATTAACACCAAAGGTGGATGCTGAAGAAATGTTCCAGGTTAAAGAAGTGTAAAGAAAAGACTACTAAATTCAACCTGTGATTCAACTTTACTGGGACAACTAATACAACCTAAATGATGATGTAGAACAGTAATAATGTACTAATGTTAATTTCCTAAGGGTATATTCTGGTTATGTAGAGGAATGTGTTTGTTCATAGGATTGAAATACTATTCCAGAGAGATGAGACATCATATTGTTAACTTACTCTAAAATGATTCAGAAAAAAAAAAAAAGTTGTACTGTGCTTACAACTTTTCTATGTGTGAGATTGTTTCCAAATTAATGGATTTCCCTTTTCCTAAAATGCTTGTTTAAAATGTGTTCCTCAAAGCTTTGAGGGGCCCAGTTAAGTGGGAAGGGCCTTGAATTTCTGATTGTTTTAATAAGAACAGCTACCACCTTTGATGAGTAGCTAAGACTATTGATTACAAATCCAGCCTTTGAAGTCAAAGCTCCTCGGATCATATACAAGCTCTATAACTGCATGGTGTATAACCTGAGTAAGTTACTTAATTTTTCTAAGGTTCAGTTTTTTCATCTATAAAATAAGAAAAATGATAGAACCTACAACTATATTACAAGGTTGCTATGAAGATTACAAAAAATGATAAATATTTATAACTATTAAATATTCAATTTAAACTCTTGATGATATAGTACAGTACCTGACAACAATGCTCAAATTATTATTTGTTCAATACATTGGCCTTTGCATAGAATTTTATTTGCTGACTGGGACTGATAGCTCATTCCTGTAATCCTAGCACTCTGGCAGGCTGAGACAGATGGATTGCTTGAGCTCAGGGAGTTTAGAGACCAGCCTGAGCAAAAGTGAGCCCTGTCTCTACTAAAAATAGAAAAACTAGCTGGGCACTGTGGCAGGTGCCTATAGTCCTAACTACTCAGGGGGGCGAGGCAAGAAAATCACTTGAGCACAAGAGTATGATGTTGTTGTGTTCTATGACACCATGGCACTCTAGCCTGAGACAAGAGAATAAGACTCAGTCTCAATAAATAAATAAACAGAATTTTATTTGCTAAAAAACCCAACAAGCCATGCTATTCTAATAATACAATTAAATTAGGACACTCATTTTATAACTTTTAAGCTATAGCCTTTCTTTTCATGGAAAAAAAATTTACCAGTATAGGCTCTAGAGACCCACCTGTAGTCCCAGCTACTCGGGAGGCTGAGGTAGGAGAACTGTTTGAGCTCACCAGGAGTTTGACACAGTCTTAGCAAAACAAAAATAGAAAAAAAATAAAGCACGGGCTCTAGAGTCAGAAAACTTGGGTTCAAACTGTAATTTTGCCACTTCCTTGCCATGTGGGAAAGGAAGTGGCAAACATGGCAGGAAAGTGGTAGGAAAACGTCTCTGAAACTTATTACAGTTTAAAAACAGAATTAAGTATATTTCATTGTAATTTCTATATTTCTTTAATTATTTACATAAATAAAATAGAATTTTTTATCCACTATACCCTAAATAACCTTGGGAAAGTTATTTATATACATCTCCACTTTTGAGACTACAAAATAAATAAGAATTGTAAAGGTGGGATGGTGCCTGTGGCTCAAAGGAGTAGGCCACTGGTCCCATATGCCGGAGGTGGCAGGTTCAAACCCAGCCCCGGCCAAAAACTGCAAGGCGTATAAGGTGGTGCCTGTGGCTTAAAGGAGGAGGGCCTTGGCCCCATATACTGGAGGTGGAGGGTTCAAACCTGGCCCCGGTCAAAAAAACCAAACAAACTCCAAATAGACATACAAATTTGAGAAGTTATACACACACTCATTAGCTAAAGAATTTATAATCATCACTTCAGGTTTACTTATTCCAATATATTAAGGCATTGTATTAGGCCACAAGCAAAATACATTTTTCTGAAAATGCCTTCTAAAAATAAACCATATTAAAAAGTATATTTGAGAAACATCTACATAACAGGAACTGTGCAAGGTACAATAAGAAATTCATGAAGGATAAGACAGATTAAACTTAAGATGCTAACTATCAGATTAAGCAGGAAAACGGCTCTGAAACTTATTACAGTTTAAAAACAGAATTAAGTATATTTCATTGTAATTTCTATATTTCTATAATTATTTACATAAATAAAATAGAATTTTTTATCCACTTATACCCTAAACTAGTTAAAAAATTCAAAAATGTATTACCTGAATTGAATGTTCACTAAATGAGGCTGGGAACCATCTGATTGCCAGTAAGTTTCTAGATTGTCATCTCGTAATTGATCAACTCCAAATCCTAAAAACACCAAAAGTGGCAATAAATTCCCATGAAGAAGAAACCAACATATTTGAAATATATAATTATCATCTATATTTGTCCATAAATTTTGATCAACAGTATGGTCAGAAATGCAAAATTTAAACTAACCAGAATTCATCTTACCCTTTTATCCAGAACTCAACTCTTGAAAGAAATATCATATATACATATAAAGCCTATATGAGGATCACATATTTTTGGTTTATCCCCTAGAAAACATTTTCTAAGATATACTCACACAAGTGTCCAACCATTTTTTCTTTTCTTCTGCAAATGGAAGAATAAGAGTTGTCTTGAGCCATACATTAAATATACAAACACTAATGAAAGCTGATAAGCAAAATAAAAGTTCCATGCATGCTGTCCTAAAGGGATACCCAACACCACAGATAAGCAAAACAGTCCTCAAATAATCTGCATGCTGCCCAAAGGCTACAGGTTGGTACCCCAAAGTATGTATGTACTGAAACCCATGTAAGAATGATCCCTATGTTCTTCAAAATCCTCAAAAATAAAGATTCCCATAAGTTCAATAAGCCATTTTTACCACAACAACAAAAGGACAATGTAGAAATATTTTTAAAAGGCATATACATTTTGAAACTAAGTGCTTCTGATTTAAATTCAAATTAATCAAAATTCACCTACAATCTCAAATCCTCCAGTCTAGATAATTGAATTTAAATTTTCCTAATTTAAACCATAATAATTCATACTAATTCTAGAAATGAGCCTGATTTACTAGTATTGGCGTTTCAAAAAAGAGAAGTGATTTGACTTACTTTTTATTTGTTGACTAGGTAAAATCTTTATTTTTGATCAAATTCAAAAGATACAGAAAAGAAAATGATGACAAGTCAATATTTCCCTACCATTTCATTCCCCTCTCTAAATATAATTAATCTTAGCAGTTCATTACATACTCTTTCAGAAATACTGCATGTCTATATAAGTAATCATATACATATTTTCTCCCATCTCTTTATGCAAACAATGGTATACTATAAATAATTCTGTACTTTGATGCTTTTATTTTCACTTATCTGGAAGATTATTCCTTAACAATAAAATAACAATAATAATAGAAAACAATGACATCACATTTACTATGTGTCTGGCACATTCTAGGCTTTCTTCAAACATTAAATCATCTAGTATTTTTTCCTTTTTTTTCTACTTTATATATATATATATTTTTGTTTCAGGTTAACGTGAGGGTAACAGCCAAGTCACAAAATTTGAATTTATCAGGTTGAGTCCCTCTTGTAGTTGTGTCCAGCACCCAAAAGGTGTGCCATATACCTCTGCATTGTAGTGCCCATTAAGTGGGAGCACACCAAGCACCCAACTTGAATTGAATTTTACTCCTATATGGGTGTGAATTAGATCATCTACTGGTTTCATATTTGTATTGACTACACTGGATACTTGCTTTTCAATTCTTCTGATACTTTACTGATAAGAATGTGTTTAAACTCCTTCCAGATTAATACAAAAGATGTAAAGTCTCCATCTTTTATGGCTGAATAAATTCCATGGTATACATATACCACAGCTTGTTAATCCATTCCTGGGTTGATAGGCATTTAGGTTATTTCCTCATCCTGGCGACTGTTAATTTAGCTCTGCTCAATAATCTAGTACAAATGTCTTTATGATAAAATGGGTAGATGCCTAGTAATGGGATTGGGGGGTCAAATGGGAGGTCTAATCTGAGTTGTCTGAAGATTCTCCATGCTTCATTCCAAAGAGGCTGTATGACTTTGCAGTCCCACAAACAGTGTAAAAGTGTTCCACTCTCTCCATATCCGCACCAGCATCTGCAGCTCTGGGACTTTGTGATATGAGCTAATCTCACTGGGGTTAGGTGATATCTCAGTCTAGTTTTTACTTGCACTTCTCTGATTAGGGATGATGAGCATTTTTTCAAGTCTGTTAGCCATTCATCTGTCTTCCTCAGAGAAAGTTCTGCTCAAGTCTCTTCCCTAGTAATAGATGGGATTGTTAGTTCTTTTTTTGTTGATTTGAGTTCTCTAAAGATCCCAGTTATCTAAGCCTTGTTCAGATTCATAACACGTATGTATCTTTTCCCATTCTAAAGGTTGTCTATTTGCTTTAATTATTGTGTCTTTAGCTGGGGAGATTCTTTTCAATTTGATTAAATCCCACTGATTTATTTTTGTTGATGGTATAATTGCCACTGCCGTCTTCTCCATAAAATCTTTCCCCAGGCCAACATCCTCAAGAGTTTTTCCCACTTTCTTCTAGAATTTTTATCATTCCATGTCTTAGATTTAAATATTTTATTCATCTTGAGTCAATTTTTGTAAGTGGTGACAGATGCAGGCCCAGTTTCAGTTCGTTCTTTATATGGGGACTCCTTTATATGTTCTCCCAGCACCAATTAATGAATAGGGATTCTTTCCCCCAGTGCTTTTGTTTGGTTTATCAAAGATCAGATAGCTATAAAACGCTGGTTTCATATCTCGGTTTTCTGTTGGTTCCATGTCTATATCTCTATTTTTGTGCCAATACCATGCTATTTTGATCACTGTGGACTTATAATACAGCCCAAAGTCCAGTAGGGTGATGCCTCCAGCTTTGCTTTGATTACTAAGAATTGCCTTGGCTATACATGGGGGTTTTTCTGATTCTATGTGAAATGAAGAACTTTTTCCCGTTCTTCGAAGTATGATGTTGGTTTTGTTTTTTTTGTTTATTTGTTTTTGGTAGAGACAGAGTCTCACTTTATTGCCCTTGGTAGAGTGCCATGGTGTCACACAGCTCACAGCAACCTCTAACTCCCAGGCTCAAGCGATTCTCTTGCCTCAGTCTCCTGAGTAGCTGGGACTACAGGCACCCACCACAACGTCTGGGTATTTTTTTGTTGCAGTTTTGCCAGGGGCCAGGTTTGAACCCATTACTCTCGGCATATGGGGCTGGGGCCCTACTCACTGAGCCACCAGTGCCACCCACGATGTTGGCATTTTAATGGTGATTGCATTGAATCTGTAGATTGCTTTGGGTAGTAGAAACATTTTAGCAAAGTTGATTCCTCCCAGCCAAGAGCGTGGTAAGTTCTTCCATTTGTTAATGTCTCCTGCTTTTTCTTTTCTTAGGCTTTCATAACTCTCTTTGTAGAGGTCCTTCACCTCTTTTGTTAAGTATATTCCTAAGTATTTCATTTACTTTGAAGCTACTGTGAAGGGAATTGTGTCTTTGATTAGCTTCTCAACTTGGCTGCTATTGTTGTATACAAAGAATCCTGATTTGTGGATGTTGATTTTATACTCTGAGACATTACTGTATTTCTTGATCATTTCCAAGAGTCTTGTGGTTGAGTCTCTTGGGTTCTCTAAGTATAAGATCATATCATCAGAAAAGAGAAAGAGACCCTCTAGACCCCCATTTGGATGCCCTTTACATAGTTTACTCGCCTGACCTCATTGGCTAAAACTTCCAGAACTATGTTGAATAGTAGTAGTGATAGAAGACATTCCTGTCTGGTTCCAGTTCTAAGTGGAAAAGCTTTCAGTTTTACTCTACTCCGTATGATATTAGCTATGGGTCTGCAGTAGATGACTTCAATCGGTTTTGGAAAAGTGCCACCTATGCCTATATTCTTAAGTGTTCTTGCTAGGAAAGGATGCTGAATTTTATCAAATACTTTTCCTGCATCTATTGAGAGGATCATATGGTCTTTGTTTTAGCTTCTGTTGATATGGTGAATTATATTTATGGATTTGTGTATGTTAAACCAGGCTTGCATCCCCAGATGAAGCCTACATAATTGCGATGTGTAATTTTTTTAACTGTAGTTGTAATCTATCGGCCAAGATATTATTGAGTATTTTTGCATCTATATTCATTAGTACAACTACTATGTAGTTCTCCTTATTGGTTGGGTCCTTTCCTGGTTTTGGTGTTAGGGTAGTGTTTCCTGCATAGAATTTGTTGGAGAAGGATCCTTTTTTCTCAATGTTTTGGAATAGTTTCTGCAACACAGGGACAAGCTCTTCTTTGAAGGTTTGATAGAATTCTGGTGTGAAGCCATCTGATTCAGAGCTTTTGTTGTTGTTGGAAGATTTTTTGTTTGTTTGTTTGTTTTATTTATTTATTTATTTTTATTATAGATAAAAATATGCACCATAGATGTTTCTTCAATCTCAGTGCTTGCTGTTGGTCTATTCAAGAGATCCATTTATTGCTGGTTAAGTATAGGGAGATGGTGTGATTCCAGGTACTGCTCAACTTCCCCCGCACTATGAGATATCTGGACATAGAGTTTCTTATAGTACTCAGAGATAATCCCTTATATCTCTGTGGTATCTGTTACTTCCCCTTTTTTGTTTCTGATTGAGGTTACTAGAGATTTTACTTTTCTGTTTCTAGTTAATCTGGCCAAAAGTTTATTGATTTTATTTATCTTTTTGAAATACCAACTTTTTGTTTCATTAATTTTCTGAATGATTCTTTTATTTTCAATTTCATTTATTTCTGATTTGATTCTGGCTATTTCTTTTCTTCTGGTAGGTTTGAGATTGGATTGCTCTTCCTTTCCCATTTTCTTAAGATAATTCATTAGGTGTTGATTTCCTGCTTAGTACTGCTTTTGCTGTATCCCACAGGCTTTTGTAAATTGAAACTTCATGGTTGTTATGTTCAAGGAATTGAACAATTTCCTCCTCTATCTTTTCCTTGACCCAACTATCATTGAAGTTAAGGCGGTTTAATTTCCATGCCTTTGTGTGAAGATGAAAATTTTTGTTGGAGTTGAGTTCTACCTTACTTGCCTTGTTGTGTAAGAAGATATAAATTATAATTTCAATTATTTTAATTTTGTTGAGGTTTGATTTGTACCCTAGGAAATGATCTATTTTGAAGCATGTTCCATAGGCTGATGAGAAGAACATATATTCCTTGCCTTTGGGATGGTGTGTTCTGTATGTCTATTAAGCCAATTTGTTCTAGGGTTGCATTTATATCCCTTATATCTTTGTTTAGTATCTGTTTAGAGGATCTGTCCAGTTCTGGCATAGGTATTAAAGTCCCCTGCTATTATGGTGTTATAGGATAGTGTATTGCTGAGACCAATCAAGGTCTGTTCACAAATCTGGGAGCATTGAAGTTGAGTTCATAAACATTTACATTTGAAATGTCCTCTTGTTGTATTGCTCCCTTGACCAATGAAGTGACCGCCTTTGTCTTTCTCAATTTTAATTGTTTTAAATCCACTCGTATCTGAAAATAAGATTGTGACCCTTTTCTTTTGATTTTCATTTGTCTGAAATATTCTTTTCCATACCTTTACTCTGAGTCTTGCTTTGTCCTTCAAGATCAGGTGTGTTTTCTGCAGACAACATATGGATGTCTTGTGTTTTTTTATCCAATCAGCCAGCCAGTGGCTCTTCAGTGGGGAATTCAAGCCATTGACATTTATTGAGAGAATGGATAATTGTGTTCTATTCCTCTTATTTTGCAAAAGTTCATTGGTTAGTTTTATCCATTGCACCACCATGGAAGTTATGTTTTGTCCGTTAGTTTCTGGGTATTTACTTTGCTGGTAGGCCACTGTATGAATAATAGGTCTAAGTATTTCCTATAGAGCTGGTCTTGTGATGAATTTCCTCAATGTTTGCATATCAGCAAAAGATTTGATTTTTCCATCACTTTTGAAGCTTAGTTTAGGAGAATAAATTATTTTATTTAAGCAGGTTGAAGGTAGATGACCATTCTCTTCTGGCTTGGATAGTTTCATCTGAAAAGTTTGCTGTCACCCCAATGGGTCTGCCCCTGTAGGTCAACTGGCACTTACTCTGGCTGCTTATAGAATTTTCCCTTTGGTCTTGACTTTGGACAGGTTCAATATAACTTGTCTTAGAGATGTTCTGTTTGTGTTGAGATGACCCAGGGCTTAATATCCCTCTAAAAAGAGTGCTCAGAATCTTTACTGATACTAGGAAATTTTTCATTTATCATATCTTTCAGTGGGGATTCCATTCCTTTGGAAAGTTCTTCTTCCCCTGCTGTGATACATATAATTCTTGTGTCTGAATGCTTCGTGAAGTCCCACAATTCTCTGAGCAAATGTTCTGCTTTCTCTCTCTGCTTTTCTGCCTCTTTAACTGCCTGGGTTAGCTCAACAGCTTTCTCCCCTAGCTCTGATATTCTTTCATCTCCAATGTCTAATCTGTTATTGATAGATTCTACTGCATCTTTAAGTTCCCCGATTGACTCCTTCAATTCCTTACGCTCCACCATATCTTTTTTATATCCTTCATATCTTTCACTCATTTTTTATTCTGCTTTTCCACTTTCTTGCCAACTCTCTTTATTTCCTTTGCTATGTATATTTTAAATTCCCTTTTTGTCATTTACACTAATTCTTTACATGCAGAATCCTCTGCAATAGCTGACTGAAGATCCCTTGTGAGTTTGCTCTCCTCTGGTTTTTCATGTTGCCAATATTTTTGTGTTATTTCCTCCTCATGTGTGTTTTTTTCTTGTTCACTTCCTTCCCCTTTTTCCTTCTTATTACCTCCTTTGCTTTAAATTATCATGTCTCAGAGCTTAGGTGTTGAAGTGGTCTTTTGGTATGAGGACAAAAAGATGAGAAGGATATTAGCAAAAAGGGAGAAAAAGAAGAAAAAGATAAGAAAAAAAAGAGAAAGAAAAATAGAAGGGGTGAAAGAAAAGAAGAGAAGGGGAGAAGAAGGATAGAAAGAGAAAAAGAGAGCAATAGGAGAAATGGTGGTGATCGGCAGATGCTATGGCCACACCTGCAAATATAATAGGCCAGGGTGGAGGGGCAGGTTGGGCGGGTTCCTCTAAGTCAGGAGCTCTTTAACAGCCTGGGCAAAAACAAGCCCCCATATCCACCAAATATACAAGAAAAAAAAATCAGCAATATGTTGCAGTGGGGACCTACCAATACTGTCTTTCCCAAGGCAGAAGCTAGAAAAACACCCTAGACCATCAGTTTGTGACATTCTTGAGCCAGAGCAATGTTGTGACCCACCATCCAGACCAATACTCTGAACCAGTAGTGCTCAAAGAAGAAAAAAAAAAAAAAAAAAAAAGTAAAATAAAAATAGATAAGAAAAATTAAAAATACAATTACATAAGGGTGATAAAAGGGATATCTTAGCTGCTGTATGAGAAATTTATGTAGGAAAGATGAGAAAAGCAGAAAAATCTCTACTAAAAGAAAGGAAAAAAAGGTGAGAACTAAAAAAGGAAGAAAGAATAAAAGGGGCTGAAAAAAATGTAACAAAAATGGAGGAGCCATTGCTATTGAAGAAACTAAAAAGGAAATACTTAAAATACAAGCAAACAAAAACAAACCTAAAACAACAACAAAAAAGCAAAAAAAATAAAAAGCACTATATTGGGAAAAGGAGCAAAAATGACAGAAATACATATTGTGTATATGTATTGCAATATATTGTCTGGTGCTGTGGTGTTAGGAGACAGAAAACACACACACAGTTTTTGCTATATATACAATGCAGGCCAGAAGCCACTTTCTAGTTGTAGAAATTTTGTCCTGTCTTCCTGACCCATTTTTCCTCAATGAGGGCCTAGTCACCTGGTCAGCACTCAGTCCCCAGGGACTGGGGTCCCAAAGCTCTCACCAGCTTCCTTAGAAGGCATGCCAAACAGTGCTCCCTGCCAACACAATGGCGTTCCCAGGGGTGTAGTATCCACTCAGCTTACCCTAGCATCCAAGCTTGGCAAGTACACCAGAGCCTGCCATGCACTAGGACCCTTCACACTGTTCCTCTGGTAAAACATTCCCACAGTGGCAATGCTCTGCTAGAAACCAAGCCAATAGGAGATATACTCCACCCAGTATTCAAACCTGGCCACTGAACACTGTTTAAGTCCACTTACTCATTCAAGGCTTCCAAGGAAGCTCTAATGAGCAGTCCAATCCAAAATCAAAAACTACAAAGATAGCCCTTTCCTGTCCTCAATCCTCAACATGAGGGCTGGCTGGTTGGTACCTTCTATATGCAAGCATTCACCTTCTATTCCAGTTTTCCTAAGCTCTAGATCTCCTCTCGGGCTCCTGAAGTCTGCCACTGCTTCACTGTGCCCTTCGAGTGATATCCCAGGGTAATTTCACTCAGCCAGAGGTGTCTGGAGTAGTTGTTCCCCGTCTCCCTACAAGTGAGGAGCTATTTCTAATCCACCATCTTGCTCCACCCCACCCCCCAAATCATCTACTATTTAATAACTCAATTAATATGAACAGCTTCCACATTTTTTAAGGTTATAAGATATGCCATTATCTGAAAATAGCATGATTATCTAACCAAGCACCTGTAGGACAATTAGGTTGTTTCCAATGTTTTATTACAAACAACTCTGCAATAAATACCTGTCTATAATCTTTAAATATATGTTACTACTTCTGGAGGATAGATTTCTAGGATAGAATCCTGGGTCATTTAAATCTTTAATTTGATAAATATTGCCAAATTCTCTTCCAAAATGCTTCGTCACTGGTAATATATGAGAACATCTGCCCTCTCTCCATGACATGTAAAAACTCAGATTTTCTACAGCCCTTGGGTCAGAGCTATAAATGTGCCCAGTAGTGTTCGTTGTACCTGTTAGGTGGGTTTTTGTCCCTCCTCTTCTCCCCTCTCCACTGCTTTATTTATAATGACTTTTACTTCCCTCTGTGGACTTGTGTGGCCTTTGGTTAGTTTCAGTTTATTAGAGAGTCCATGTGGAGTTTGTCAAGATACTTCACTTAGGACAGAGGTTCTCAACTTTCCTAATGCCGCAACTTTCCTAAGGTTTCCTAAAGGAACCCTTTAATACAGTTCCTCATGTTGTAGTGACCCCTAACCATAAAATTATTTTCATTGCTACTTCATAACTGTATATTTGCTACTGTTATGAATCATAATGTAAATATCTAATATGCAGGATGTATTTTCACTGTTTACAAAGGGGTTGTGACCCACAGGTTGAGAACCGCTAGCTTAGGACAATGGTCTCTGGTTCTTCCAAATTGCTGCAAGTAGGATTAAGTCATCCTTTTTTATGGCTGAGTAGTATGCTGTTCTATAATATACATATACCACATTTTGTTAATCCACTCATGAACTGGTTGATGACCTGGGCACTTGGTTGATCTCACATCTTTGCAATGGTGAATTATGCTGCAATAACCATTCAAGCACAGGTGTCTTTTTGATGTAATAAAATAACTTTTTTCCTTTGTGTAGATACTCAGTAGTGGGATTGCTAGATCAAATTGGTATGTCTACTTTCAGTTGCTTGAGAAATCTTCACACTGTTTTCCACAGGAATTGTACTAATTTGCAGTCCCACCAACAATGTGAATGTTCCTTTCTCTTTGCATGTATGACAAAACCTGTTTACTTTTGGATGTTTTATTAAAAGCCCATTCTAACAGGAGTAAGGTAATAGCTCATTGTGGTTTTAATTTGCACTTGCCTCATGCTTATTGATGTTGAGCATTTTCATGTTTCTTGGCCATTTGTCTATCTTCTTTTGAAAAACTTCTGTTCATGTCTTTTCCCCTCTTTTTAATGCATTTATTAAGTGTTTTTCTTGCTGATTTCTTTAAGGAGATGTTCTAAAATTTATATGCTATATTTTAAAGACTTGATATGAAAATAGTTTAAATACATTTAATAAGTTTTTGTATAGATTACATGTTAAAATGATATTGTGGATATACTGGGACAATTAATTGCATATAAACGTGCCTCTTTTTTAATGTGGCTGCCAGGTTATTTTAAATTATATATGTAGTTTGCATCATACTTTGATGAGACAGCACTGCTTTGGACTCGTGCTAAAATGCAATTTCTTAAACATTTGCTAGCCTGATAGGTAAAAATTGTATTTCATATTTTTATTAATAATTTATATTTTTATATAACATGCCTTTCACACCCTCCTATATTTTCAATAGACTTTTATCTTTTAAGTTATTTATAACACTTTTTACTATTATATATGTAGGTATTAGCTCTCTGTCTATTCCATGTAAACCAAATATGTCCTCCCCAGTCTGAAATCTGTATCTTAAATTTGTATCTTCTACCTTTATTCTATATATGCTAGTGTATAAAAGAGGTTTTCCCAGAGTAGAATTCATTGAATTCTGAAGTATTAGTTAGATTTGGAAGCAAAGGCTAAACATTGTTGTGGAGCAGGAAATACGCCAGAGACATCTGAAAGAAGCTAGATCTTACACATTCTTGTGCAGTAAGCTAAGGAGTATAAATTATTAATACCTTTTAAAATATGCCAATTTGGCTCGGCACTTGTGGCTCAAGCAGCTAAGGCGCCAGCCACATACATCTGATCTGGTGGATTCAAATCCAGCCCAGGCCCACCAAACAACAATGACAGCTGCAACCAAAAAATAGCCAGGCACTGTGGCAGGTGCCTATAGTCCCAGCTACTTGGGAGGCGGAGGCAGGAGAATCGCTTGAGCTCAGGAGTTGGAAGTTGCTGTTAGCTGTGATGCCATGCACTCTACCCAGGGAGATAGCCTGAGGCTATGTCTCAAAAAATAAAATAAAATAAAATAAGCCAATTTATTGAAGAATTTTGGGTGGGCAAATCATAGGCTCATGCTATTATAAGATTGAAATCTTTTACACAGATTCTTCAGCCCTAAGAGAAAGAAAGCTATTATGGTAATACAAGTTGCAAGTTACAATATTCTAAATTCAGATTGTGACAGGAAAATGTCAAAAACATAGTTTTCTATAAAAATGTAAAATTTGGACTATTCATCACTTTATAACTTTTAAATCTGCACCATCCATTATATTAGCCACCACATGTTGCTACTCAACACTTGAGACATGGCTACTTTGAATTGAGATGTAAAACGAAAATAAGTGTAAAATGCATACACTTGCTTTTGAAGACTTAGTATGAAATGTAAGCTATCTAATTAGTAATGACAGTCTAGTAAGACTGGATTAAAAATATATTATTACAATTCATTTCCTCTGTTTCTTAGCTCTTTTAAATGTGGCTACTAGAAAAATTAAAACTCCAGAAGGCAATTTGCATATATATTTCATATTTAATTAATATGTCCTATTAGACAATGTTTCTGTTCTTTGTGCAATATCACTAAGGCTAATTCAGAATATTCAGTTCTGCAAAGTACAGGATAAAAGAGCTGTAGGTCTTAAATCCCTTTTTCTTTTTACTACTAATTCATGAATTCCCTAATAAAAGATAACTAACTCACATGATTCTTCCTTAACAGCGTAATAGTTAATTGTTCTATTGATTAAAAGATTTTTTTTTTCCATTTATTTTATTTTAGCTATTTGGCTAGTTACAAAACAAAACAAAACAAAACTCTGTATGCCTGGGAGAGGGGCAAGCAACAGAACAGTCCTTCCTCTGAAGGTGGGGTAGAAACCTCTTCCACAAAGTACCAGCCACAGATACAAGGCAGAGTTTGGCTGTCATACGTAGGAAAGGTCCAAATGCTGAGAAAGTCACTTAAGAACTGTCCAAGATTGAAGCTAGATCAGGAAAATAGAGAACAATCTCTGTAGCTCATCCCCTTGTTATTACTGTATTACTCATTGAAGAGGAACAACACACAGCATCTGAAAACTGGAAGCAGGGCAAGAGCATGGAGAGAACCCTCTGTAGCATGGGTGTATAGGGATAATCAAAAATTGAGAGTGGAACAGAACACTAAGAAAACTTCTCTGGCACAATAGTCACACCATAGGTACAAGGTATCTTTAGAGGAATTTGAAGTCTATGAAGCAATAAAGGTAATTATTACAAAAACAAAACCCAAACTCAGCTCCATTCCTCACTAACTTAATCCCCATAATAAAAGACAGAGTAAAAAAGAAGTCTCCATTTCAAGGTGTAAATACCATTTCTCTCAGTACCCACTAATCTACATGTGATATATACCATTTAATAAAAAAATTATGACACACAGAAAAGAAAAACAAAATTACCAAGAAGACAAAGCAAGCAATAGAAATAGATTCAGAGATGACTCAGTTGTTCAAATTATAAGCCAGGAACTTGAAATAACTATGACTAATATGTTAATGAAACTAGAGGGTAAAACAGATGAAATGTGTGAACACACAGAAATTTTAATAGACATGAAAATTCTAAAAGAATCAAATAGAAAAGCTACAAATAAAAACTACACCGGACATGAAAAGTTTCTTAGGCAGAATCACAGGTAGACTTACTAAAGTAAAAGAATAAAAAAAAAGCAGTAGAGGTGAAGACGAGCCAATAAAAAAATATTTAAACTGAAACACAAAGAAGAAAAAAAAAAATAGAGAAATAGAACACCAAAAGCTATGAGACAATACCAAATGCTAGCAAAATTCAGATGGTTTATCATATGTATAACTGGATTTCCAGATTCTCAGAAGGACAATAGAAAAGGACTGGTCAAAAGAATACTTGAATATATAATGGCCAGAAATTTCCATAAACTAATGCAAGGAATCAAAACAGAGACCCAAGAATCTCATGAACCCCCAAGCAGAATTAAACATGTACACACACATACAGTTTTCATATCATATTTATATTGCTGAATATCAAAGATAAAATCTTAAAAAACCAGAAAAAATATAAGGCAGCCAAAAAAAAAGGCCACAGTCTTTATACCACACATCTCATCAGAAACTATATAAATCAGAATTTACCGGAATGAAATCTTTGAAGTATTGAAAGAAAAAACTTGCTAACCCAGAGTTTCATTCAGGGAAAATATGTTATAATAATAATAGCAAAATGAAGATTTCTCAGATAACCATTGCTAGCAGACCTGTGATACAAAAAATTGTTTAAAAAATGTATTCAGAGAGACAGAATGTAATACTAGAAAGAAAACTGGTCTATTCAAAAAAATGAAAAAAATAAACTATAAAAGGTATTTTTCTTTATTTTTAATCACTCTAACATGCAATTGCTTTTTTAAAAAAACAAAAAATGGCAATAATATATTCTGGGGTCTAAAATATGCAAGGGTAAAATGTCTCAATGGCAAAAAGAATGGGAGGAACTGAAGTGTACTAGAGATTCATACACTATCCCAATAATCCTATACTATTAGTATTACTTAAAGTAATATTAAAGTAGAGTATGATAATCAAGACACATATTGTAATCCTAAGAAGAACCACTAAAATTTTTCAGAAAGGATGCATAACTAATAAGCCAACCATGGAGATAAAATAGAACCATAAAAAATATTTATCCAAAAATAGGCAGAAAAAGAAATAAAAACAAACAAGAAAAGGATAAAGAGAATAAAAATGCAAAATGGTACATTTACATTTAATTACATCAACAGATATATTAAGTATAAATGATCAAAACACTCCCAATTAAAAGACAAAAAGCCAGACCCAAGAATATGCTGTCTCTAAGAAACTCACTTCAAAATAAAGATATAAATAGCTCAAAAGTAAAAGAAAGAACTTCTACTTTTCAGTCTGACAATAAAGAGTTGGGAAAGTGTCGCTCTCATCTTCACAACAAATGCTGAACAAGCTGAAAATCAATAATTCATCTGAGGTCCAACAGAGAATTGAGGTCAAAGGGCAAACCACTACCCAGAAACTGGAAAGGCAGGCAAACAGAGAATTACATGGATATCTTGAGGGAAAACAGAATAACAGAAGTTTCTGAGAGAAAGTATATACAAAACTAATAACATTATAATTAAAGTTCCTCAAGCTAAAGAAATTTCTCTGAGCTTAAGTTCACAAACAGAAAATGCCTATTAAATCATGGATTAGATGGATGAGAAAAAGATATATACACATCCTGGTGTAAGTCATGAACTCAAGAATAAAGAGAAAAATCTTATTCCAGAAAGAATAAGTTACTTAGAAAAATAAGAGAAGCAGACACAGGCATTCTTACCTATAACATGGCAAAAGAAGATAGTGAAATAGCATTCACAAATTTTTGAGAGAAAAAGACTGCTCAAGAATTCTATTCCAATCAAGAGTAAAAAAAAAAATTATTTGGGGATATATAATAACTAAAAAAATGTTAATCACCCACTTATCCTATCTAGAGAAATTGTCAAAAAAAATACCTATGAATCACAGCAGAGGTAAGGAATGAAAAAGATGAGACCTTCTCACATATGTAGTCAAATCTAATTAGATAGTAGTAAAATAAGTGGATAAAGATATACCATAAATGAAAATCCAGTTCATTAGAATTAAAATAAATCATCTAAATGAAAAGAATATGAAAATCAGTCTGATGTACAATGGTCCCTCCTTATCCATAGTTTCTTTCTGTGGTTTTGCTTTCTGTTTCAGTTAACCTCAGTCAGCTTCAATCCAAAAATACTACAGAGAAAATTCCAGAAACAAATAATTCATAAGTTTTAAATTGCACACTTTTCCAAGTAGTGTGACAAAATTTCTTGTTATCCCACTCTGTCCCACCCAGGACATGAAGCATCTCTGTGTCTAGCATATCCATACTAGACATCTACTATCTGCAGATTAGTCATTGACATCATTTGCTCCTGACATCTAACCATTGACATTATCATGGCTCAGTAATCCAGTATCACCTTACAAGCAGATGCTCCTCCTTCTGAACTATTACTGTCAGAGGTCAATAGCAGCCTAATGCTATGTCACAATGCCTACATCATCTGCCTCACTTCACCGCAATGGGTATCTCACATCATAAAAAGGATGAGATGAGTATGGTACAATAAGGTATTTGACAGTGAGAGAGACCACATTCATATAACTATTAAATATTATTATAGTATACTGTTATAATTGCTCTATTTTATTATTAGTTATTGTTGTAAATCTCTTAGTGTGTTTATAAAATGTGTACAGAGAAAAACACAGTATTTATAGGGTTCAGTACTATCCGTGGTTTCAAGCATCCACTGGAGGTTTTGGAACTAAGGGGGAATTGCTATATAAGGAAACTGTAAGTATCTATTATTGACAGCTTTTTCATTTTGTTTTACCTGGCTTGCAAGATGAGAGTGACCAAACAGCTTGTGACCCAATTTCCCGTACTGTTCCAGTCCTTTCCAACTGCTTTGGGTCCGCACCAGGAGGTGTTTTGTTTGGTGTGGTCATTTTTTAAATATTCTATGCAGAAAAAAAGAAAATGCACATTACATCAGGAGCTGCGCATCTTTCTACAGAAGCTAAAAGTAAAAATTTAATAGCAAAATTGATTATTCATATATCCCAATGTTAATCATTTATGTATTTCTCAAACAGTTAATATAACTCTATTATTATAAGTTTTGTTTCTATGACTAGATGTGCAAAACAGGTGGGTATATTACTCAAAAGAGCATAGGATCAAAGTTGTTTTGAGACACAGTTTCACTTTGTCACCTTCCATAGAGTGCTGTGGTGTCATAGTTCACAGTAACCTCAAACTCTTGGGCTCAAGTGAGAATCAGTTTTGTCTTCAGCATTTCCTTTGACTATCTTAGGCTTTGAACAAGTCTGAACTTTATTTCCTCATGTGTCAAAAAAGTTGAATTTATGATTTTTAATTCTATAATACTATGCAGTTCTATACTTCCATGAGTAAAAATTCAAATGACTTTTAGCTCTAGAAAAGTCAGATTGAAATTCTCTTATTCCAGAAATATGTAAACATTAATCCTTATTATTTATTTAGAAACAGGGTCTCACTTTGTCGCCCAGGCTAAAGGGCAGTGGCATAATCAAAACTCACTGCAGCCTCCAAATCCTAAGTATAAGCAATCTTCTTACTTCAACCTCCCTAATATCTGGTGCTACAGGTATGTGTCACAACACAGGGTTAATTAAAAAAAATTTTCTTGTTGTTGTTGAGAAAAGGTGTCACTACATTGCTGTGGCTAATCTTGAAATCCTTGCCTCAAATGATCCTCTGCCCCAGCCTCCCAAACTACTGGCATTTAGGTGTGAGCCACCACTTCAGCCCTAATCCTCATTTTAAATATGTATTAAATGATGCAGAATTCTACCTACCCATTAGCTGTCAACAGCGTCATTTGCATGTGCTCTTATTAATACCATACAAGATAAAGCCAAAAAATGGCTTCAAGTTTTAGAAGTGAATAACCGTCCTTTTCTAAAAAGGTTGCCCTCATCTTTCACATCTGCTCTTAAGTCTATCCAAACATTAAAAAAAAAAAAAATACTTCTTGGATAACGAGGAATATGCAAATGGCCTTGGGAGCACAATTACTGTACTGACTATTATTACACGTACTTTTGGAAAACAGGTCCAATAATTCCGCATGACATCTCTTAACATTTCCCATTAGGTCTCATTTTGTTCCCTAATAAGCACCTGATACTCTTAAATAATGACAGACGGTGGACTGTAAACTTCAGAAAGGCCTCAGATTTAAATGTTCAATAAGTACCTTAATGAATAAATGAATAGGTTTAGTCATAAACTATTTGCCACTTGTCTGCAAGTTAACTGGGGGCTAGAATGAGATTATTAAACCTGTAGCCATCATAGCAAACTAAATAGGAAGGAGGAAGGAAGGGAGGGCGGGCCTATCTCTACCTTGGGAAGAATTCAACTCCCCGCCTTGGGACTGGACGCCACCAAGTGATAAAAACATGGAGCTCGGAGAAGACCGGGGTCTTGCCCTTGAAGAACTGACCACAAAGATGAGAGGGAGCTAAGGTCAAAGACAGCGCGCCCCTGCCAGCAGTATCGGGGCCAGGCTCTCCAAGTCCTTGCTACATCTGGTGAGACAGAGTGACTAAGGCTCTACGCCTCACCCACAGGCCTTAAGTAGACCGCGAGCGTAAACAGAGATTGAGATCTGAGAGAAGAATGCATCTGCTGCCATTAGGACCGTTCTCCACGTCGGGGGAAAGCCCACACACTTACGGATTCCAGACTAGGCATGCCACAACTGAGGTTCTCAAGAACTCCCGCAGGTCCGCGTCACTCCCACTAGGCTTCTAAGGACTTCCCCGACTACTAGGTTTGGGTCGCAGCACAATGACGTTGACACTGTCATCCCGCCCTGCTTGCCTTCTGGGCTCCGCCTCACGCTCTCTGTCGCGCGCGCGCACTAGGTCCTTATGGCTAGCGCGAGGCGGCGGCTGGGCACCGCCATTTTGGCCGGTGGCCGTAAGAACACGCTGTGTGGTTGAGAAGTGAAGGCAGGAGCTGATTTGGTGTCTGCGCTCCCCTCCGGGAGGGGATCGTTTTCTCCAGGTACGTGACTGTCCTGGAAGCGTTTGGCCGTTAGCTGGCATTTGCCACATTGGAAAGACCGTAGGGACATTCTCCGAGACCCTTTGGATAGGCCTAAGGTGGCGGCGGCGGAGACAGCGGCGCGTGGCAGCCGGCTCCGGCGGGACAGCTGGAACCGCCGAAGCGGGTGACCCCGAGAGCTCGGGGACGCCTGACGCCTCCGCTCCAGCAGACCCAGCTCTCGGCCAGGGTTGCCCACCTCCCCCGCCAGGGGCTACGAGAATGGACCTAGATGCCTCCTATTCACTCCCCCTTTACCCTGCTCCCACCCTGAAGCTAAACCTTATGGAGGGGAAGGCACCTTCAGATCTTACGGCACCCTCTGGTCCCCCCCACGCCCTCTGGAACAGTAAAGTGGATATATTGTAACATGTGCGCATTCGGTTGTGGGAATTCGGGTTTTTCTTCCACCTTTTGGTGATTATGGAATGAGTCATGGCATCTTGCCGCCATGAAGTCCAATACTCCCTGTCCACTCCCAGGCTTTATAGAAATGATGGCCAAACGGCGCTCTGCTTTTCTCGTAGTAGAACAACGTGTGCTTAGCTGTGACTGTGTTTATTCCAAGTAATTTCCAGGTTGAATACCTGTAGCTTTTTTGGTACGCTTTTATAGCACCCAGCATTTTTGCCCTTTGATGACTTAATCGTTTTTCCTTCTATTGTATCTTAAACTCCTTGAAATCAAGAGTAATGTCCTTACTCAGAATACTTAGCTCTTTAGGGCTTCCTACATTGTAGGCACTCAGTTACTTCTTCTGAATGAATGAGAGCCAAAGCTGAAGTCCCATATCCCATGAACTACGTAAATGTATATTCTCCTTTTTGGTTGGTAAAAACGGTAACAGTGAGGAACAACTGTCCAAACAACTTTTTTTTAACCTCTTCCACAGGTCTAGTAACTAATCAATTAACAATAATGGTATTTTTGTTGCAGTAATTTGTCCCATGTACAGAGACTGTTCATGTTATACCTGCCACCTGACAACAGTGCTTTGTCGGTGTAACCAAAAGTTGTTACGTGTATTGGAATCAAAAGGTGTTTTGGGTTTGGTTTTGTTTTACTTGAAAACTTTGTTCTTTCATATTTTTTTTAAAAAATTGTTTTTAGCAAGAACATTTGGCATAATTGCTGGGGGGGGGGAAGAAAGAATATTAAATTCCTTCTCAATGCCTTGATTTTAAGACTCTTTGAAATCAGAGTTATACACCACTCCCAGCATTTAAGAGTTTTATAAGAGACTAATAACCTACAATAAGCATAGGTTAGAATATTTCATGTGATACTGTGTATCAAGCATCATTAGTTAATAGCAATTGTTGAAAATGTTTTACACAGCAAAACAATTGCAGTAATATTTAGACTGTAAATGCTTTTCATGTATCCCTCACTTCCTTTTTTCCCCTCTCAGCTGAAAGAATGGCACTGTCATTGTTCGAATGCACATTTTGAACAGTTTATCTTCATATCTGAAATATCTTCAGATCCTTTGTTGTTCAAAGGAATGTCTTCCACGCAGAGCTTTCCTATGCCTGTCTTTTCTCTTGTAAAAGAAAGTAGGAGACCCACTTTCTCCAATTCTTGAAACTAATAGAGAAATTGAATTAAAAGTGTTTACACAGTTAATTGTTCTACAAATGATAAATGTTCATTTTTCTTAAATACATTACAGTTTATCACTATTTTTATGTAAATAAGTTTATTAACCACCTCTGGTATATTTTGTTCTTTATTCTGTGCCTGTAGTCAAGGCTACTCAGGAGGTTTATGCAGGAGAATCACTGGAGCACAGGATTTTGAGGCTGTAGTGCTCTATGACCTGTGAATAGCAACTGCACTCCAGCATGGGTAACATAATGAGACCTTGGTTCTTAAAAAAAGTGTCTCTTATAGTTTCTTGGTTTCTAAAGTAATTCTTAGTTTCTTAGTTTCTAAAGTAATTTGAAAAATTAGATGAAATGTTTTAGCAGTTTGACAGAAATAAAGTTTCAGCAATGTCATGATGAAAGATTTATCCCTTGGAGGGGAATTCACTGTGCATTTAGTCTTTCACTGGATAATTTGTAAAAAGGTATTCATTAAATTAAAATGCATGGAGTACAGTTTTATTTTAGTTTGCTAAAGAATCTTCAAATCTTAAAAAGTCATCATTTCCAGAATGATAGCTATTTTATAGAAATTCAAGTCATTTAAATTTCTTCCTCTTCTAAACTTTTTTTTGAGACAGTCTTACTCTGTCACACTGGGTAGAGTGCTATGGCATCATAGCTCACAGCGACCTCAAACTCTAGGGCTCAAGCGATCCACTTGCCTGAGTCTCCCCAGTAGCTGGGACTGCAGGCACCCACCACAACACATGGCTAGTTTTTTTTATTTTTAGTAGAGACAGGATCTTGTTCCTGCTCAGGCTGGTTCTCTTCTAACCTTTACAAGACCTAGACCAGTTTTTAAAGGAGTAGAGTAAACCTGTTTTTTAGCACAACTCTTTATTACATGAATATTTAGTCTCCTTTTGGATATATTTTTTTTCAGTATATAGTGGACAACCGTCACCATAAAATATTGATAACTTAAAAGATTTCTGAAGTTATAGTCCATAGGAAAATTACTTTGTTTAAATTCATTTTGTCATTCAGTGGAAATGTTTGAGCTCCTATTATGTGCTTGGCATTGGTTCAGCCACTAGAATGAACAAACAAAAATCCCTGCCCTCGTGATGAAGGACATTCTACTTGAGGAAGAAAAAACTGTGTATGTATAGAAAAAATACACTGTATATACACATATATGTACACATGATAAATGTGTACATGTACACCAGATATATATATAAAATATATAGTTTTAGTAGAGGTAAGTAGAAAAATAAAAGTAGAAAAGAGGGATAAAAAGGCAGTTGAGTATATTTTTTGGTGGTGTAGCTAGAGAAGGCTCACTGAGAAATAGCAAAGACTTGAAGAGTGAGCTTTATTCTAGGAGAAATAGCATTATAGGCAGAAGGAAGAAAAAGTACCAAAACCCTGAAACAAGAACATACCTGGTGTGCTAGGAACCACAAGGACCCATTGTATCTGGAGCCAAATGAACAAGAGCTATAAAAGTTGGAGATGAGATCAGAAAGTTAACAGAGGCTGGTCAATGCCTCATTGATTATTTTAAGGACTTTGGCTTTCCCTCGTGCTGAGAATTGAAGCCATTGTAGAATTTTAAGTAGAGAAGTGACACAATCTGGCTTTAAAAGGATTACTCTAGTTAATGTATTTAGAACTAACTCTTGACATTTGGGTAGAAAGAGGCAAGGTAGAAGCAAAGAGATCTTTTGTGAAGCTATTAGAGTAATGCAGGTTAACACATGATGATGATGGCTTAGACCATATAGTCACGAAAAGTGGTTGGATCCTGAATGTGTTTCAAAGGTAGATTCAATGGAATTTGCTGTTATGGAGTAGAAAAGAAAGATAGCTTAAAGGATTTTGCCCTGAGTAAATGGAAGACTCAAATTACCTTTTAACAAAATGGGTGAGACTGCATAGAAAAGTGAACTTCGTGAGGATTTCAGGAGCATAGTTAGGGAGATGCCTCCTAGACCTTACAGAGGAGGTGTGGAGTTGGCAGGTAGATGAGCAAATTTAGGGTTCAGGAGAGATATCTTGACGAGAGATAGAAATTTGGAAATTTGTGATATATAAGTGGAATCTTAAGCCTTGAGACCAGAATAGAACATTTTGGGGGCTGAGTATGGATGGAAAAGAAGACCAGATGCTTAGAGCACTCAACATTGAGAAGCCTGAGAGATGAGGAGTAACCAGGAAGGTAGGAGGAATTAGTGCTGTATCCTAGAACCAAGTTAAGAAAGGGTTTTTATTTAGTAGTACAAATCATAATTTGTGCCAGATGCATTGGGTTTGTCAAGTCGGTTAAAGTCTGATAATTAACAGTTTGATTTAGCTGACTGAAGAAAAACGATGACATGACAAGTCATTTGAACTGGTGGGCACTAGTGTCTAGAATGGATTCCAGAAAGAATGTATAGAGAGAAATTCGAGACCCTTGAGTATAGTACAGTTTTACACAGCAAAACTCAGTAGTCTTGAAGAAGGAGAAATAGAGCAGTGGGAGATGATGGAGTTAGATAATAGAATGCTCAATGCTGCTGGGAATGAGTCAGTGGAGAGAATAATCAAGGATGTTAAAGAGGAGAGAGAATTGTTTGCGCATTTTCTGTGGAGAATGTCTTCTGGTGTATACATAGACTTAGCTAAGGTGATAATATAGGATGATTGCTGGTTAGTTTAAGGGTGCATTTAGGATGATAAATTTAAAGGGAGACTATTCCACAGGCTTTAATATTTTCTGTACCTATTTTCAGCTGTATGTGTGCCAGTAAAGAGTTGAATTTAACCAAGATTGTAGATGAGTGTGTAAATAATTGACAATGGAATTTTAGCTTGGTAAGAAGAGAAATGATTACCAAGACCAGTGGGAATATAGAATCAAGAGATAGTGATAGTAGGTTTGGAGAATGGAGGGGCATCAAAGGGTTGTTTAAAATAGGAGATGAGCCAAAAAGAGAGGAGTGATAGAGAATGGGAGTATTCAAAATTGAGAATGCAATTATAAGTA
This sequence comes from Loris lydekkerianus, assembly GCA_963574355.1. Classification (NCBI taxonomy): domain Eukaryota; kingdom Metazoa; phylum Chordata; class Mammalia; order Primates; family Lorisidae; genus Loris; species Loris lydekkerianus. The sequence continues at coordinate 32,856 of CAUYPK010151315.1, forward strand.
AGGACCAAGGTCTAGGGTTTGACCAAAGAAATGACTGGCTATGCTAATGTTGAAGACAAAATATTGGAGGAGAGGAGTTAATGAGCTGAGCAGACAGGCTCTCTTAATAGAAGGATCATCTGTGAGCATATTGAAATCACCAAAAATTATAAAAGGGTGAAAGTCAACTAATGGCTGAAATCTTATAGAATGAAGTGATCTAATGGTTAATAAATGACTAAAGTAGTTGAATGGTGTGAGAGGCAAAATTGACCATTTGGGGGGAGAGATAATATTAAGCCATTAAATATGAAACGTCTGATTTCAGATCAAAAACATGGTTTATTATATCTCAAACAAGCAGCAGTACAAGTAATCAAAGTATGTGCCTAAACTCTCAACAGCCGTTTTGCCATCTTAAAGGTAGCTTGTGTGTACCAGCAGGGAAGAAGCCTCTTGCCGGGTGGCAGTGAAATTGTAAAAAGCATTTTCCACCACTTGTTGAGAATTGAGTATTTTCCTGGCAAGAAGTCCAAAGCCTAGAAGAAGCACAGTCAGTCAGTGCAAGGTCTGGGGAATAAAGTGGATGACAGTTTCCAAATCCAGTTTCTGTAGTTTGAGCAGCGCTGTTTGTGTTGATGTGTGGTCAAGCATTGTCTTGCAAGGGGATTTGCCTGTCTTTATTGGCCGGTCTCAAACAGTTTAATCACAAGCATACTGAATCATTTCATCCAGTTGTTTGTGGTAGACATCTCCTGTACAAGTAGTGCAATATTTTTGGAATAGTAACATCAACCCTTGCTCCTAATTCGTGTGTACCTTGTGGTGGATTCACTTCCACTGCAGCTCATCATTATCAGTGTTGGTCTTGGGTCACCCACGTGGCTCATTTTGAAGATTAAAATCACCTCAACAGAACTCCTCAAACTGTTGCTGTACTGTGCATTCATTAGCCACATCCTTCCTGAACTCTTCCTTGGTATTTTGAGCTGCCTGCAGCCAAAATGTGCATGTGAAAGACTCAGGATATACCTTAATAATAGAAATAAAGTGTCAAAATGAAATGTCAGACTTAGTAAGAAGGAAATCAGGCATTTAAGAGCAAGCTGTCTTATTCCCCTTCAAGCCTAGTGATATTCATAGGTGTGAGAAGGACTTAAGAGGTCTGCAAGGGGAACAGTCTATCCAAAATAAAACATCAAGAGTTAAGGATGGAAAAGCCAACTGAATGTCATAGTAAAGGAATAGTCTTGGCTTCAGGTTCTTTTATTACATAATGGAATATTAAGACACTCATGTCACAGTGGCACATGCCTAAAATCTCAGCACTTTGGGAAGTCAAGGTGAGAAGATTGTCTGAACCCAGGAGTTCGAGACTACTGTGTGCTGTGATTGTGCCATTGCATACTCCAGCCTGGGCAAATGAGTGAAATTGTATCTCAAAGAAAAAAGAAAAGAAAAAAAGGCTTTGGAATTATTTACTTTAATCACAATTCAAAGGAAATTATTGTCCAAACCACTAAACCAAATATGGTAAAAGATTTTTAAGTTTTCTTTTTCTTTTTTTTTAGAGACAGTGTCTCACTTTGTGGTCGCCTTTGGTAGAGTGCTGCAGCGTCATAGCTTACAGCAACCTCCAGCTCTTGAGCTTAGGTGATTCTCTTGCCTCAGCCTCCAGAGTAGCTGGGACTACAGGCGCCCGCCACAGTGCCCAGCTATTTTTTTTGTTGCAGTTTGGCCAGGGCCAGGTTTGAACCTGCCACCACTGAGCCACAGACGCCATTGGATTTTTAAGTTTTCTTTGATCATAACGCTACATAGTGAGTACACTTAATATATTAAGACTTATAAAAGCTTTAAAAATTAACAGTTTATAATATAGTTGCTCAGTCTCCTTTTAATTTCATTGCTGTTAGTATGAAACCCGTCTATCTGGCCATGTCACAAGTTCCCAGAGACATGCCATTTTTCCTTTTTCCAATTGATAAACATGGTGGTTGCAACCTTAATGATTATTTGCCATTTCCATCAGCAGTGTTGTTACAGTGGGATGATTAAGACCCTAAGTAATGCTCAGTTTGAGGGAGGAGAGCCAGTAAACGTGTGTATTAGTTTTCACATCTAGTCTTTCTGTTTTATTGGTCTATATTCATAAGCTGGTAAAAGTATTAATTACTGGGGTCTTACGTCATTTTTTTAAAAAACGTGTCTAATGGATATTTTCCTATCCTCCTTGTTCTTTGTCAGTTTTTCCAGACTGTTGATACTTCTTTTCTTTTTCCATAATAACTTTGGATTTGGTTTGTCTGGTTTATTTTTTTTCCCCTTGAGATTGAATTAAATGTATAAATTCACAGAAGACTGAAATGTCTAATTTTAACAGTTTTTTATTGTAAAACTGAGACAGCATGTCATTTTATTCAGGTCTTTTATGTCATTAACTGTTTTAGAAGTTTCTTGATGTATATATCTTGTTAGGTATATTCCTATGTATTTTCTTTTTTACTATAGTAAATGATATTTTTTTTCTTTCCCATTATACATCTTCTGATCAAGGGATATACATAAAACTTGGTGTTTGAAACCTTACTAGATTAGTTTACTATTTTTTCTGTTGTTAAATTTTCTTGTGTTTTTCAGATAATTCGTTTCCATATAATAATCATTTATATCCTCTTGTCTAACTTTTATGTGAGTTATTTCTCTTAACTAATTGCATGGAATTTGCCATAATTTTGTTAATTTTTCTTTAATAGAATTGGGTATTCTTCATTACAAATATGGCGGACAAATTAACGAGAATTGCTATTGTCAACCATGACAAGTGTAAACCTAAGAAATGTCGGCAGGAATGCAAAAAGAGTTGTCCTGTGGTTCGAATGGGTAAGCTATTTTGGGGATCATTAAGAATAAAAGAAGCTTTCACAAGAAACAAACCGGTTTCATAGTTTTGTGTGGGCTTTAGCATATGCTTTGTTTTCCCCATTAGTTTCTTTAAATTCTGTAGATAAGAAACCTAGAGTTTGTTCTAAATTTCTTTTACTGTTTTGTGACTAAATGATCCTATTTTTAAAAAGGAAAGAAGGTAGAAAAATATATCATCACTTAGCAGTTTATTAACTATGAAATAAAACCAGAGTTCAGGTTAATTGGGCAAGGGCTGCCAGAAACTTTGACAGTATTCACATCTTCAGAAGACAAGATTAAATAGCTTAATAGGAAGGATTATTCCTGAGGTTTTGCTGTATTTTGACAGTTAACATAAATTTCCAGCAGTTCAGAGTTGGCTGTTTGCTCATAATTTTTAAGGACTATGTTAAATTACTTTAAATTACAATTAAAATTGTTACTTTAACTGTACTAGTGAATCTTTAAAAAGACTTTCTGAATTTTAAATGAAACTTTGGATGTCATTTGTTATCTCTTCTGCTATTCAGAAACTCCATTATCAGTGTCCCTGATACTTTAATTTTACCTGTATATTATATGACTGCATTCCTTTTGGAGTTTTATTGCTCTAGCTAATGTATTTATTCCTTTATATTGTATGCATTACCATTTCTAAGCATATCCTATAAATTAAAGATTCAGGTCAGTCAGCTGAAAAATAAAAATATTTCAAGATCTGCCATGTTTTTACTAGCATATTTTCTTCATTAGTACGTTAAATCTATATCAATGTCATCTCTCTATTGCCTGACAAGAGTATTGCTAGAGAAATCATAAATTCAGAAATTAATTCAGAAATATACCCCCACAGAGCAGTGATTTAAAACATCTCAAATGTATTTATTTGTGTGGCCTTACTTTTTGAAAATCTGCTTATGTCTGGAAATTTGAAACTGGCATTGCCTAAATAAGTGTTCAAAAAATTAGAAAATCAGGGAAAATTATTTAATTGTATTTTTTCCTTTCACTAGGAAAATTATGCATAGAGGTTACACCCCAGAGCAAAATAGCATGGATTTCTGAAACTCTTTGTATTGGTTGTGGTATTTGTATTAAGGTAAGTAGTGATATTTTATTTTTTAGATCAAATTTATAACCTGAAAATGAAATCTGAAAATACTGAATACTATGAATATTTTTTTAAAGGCCAAATATAAAACAAATGAATAAAGAATATAAACTTCAAAAAGTAGTATTCTAATATCAGTGAGGTTACTTTTTTAAATTAATTAAACCACCATTTGCCATTTCCGTTTTTTAATATATCAGTATTCAGAAATATTAATTCAGTTGCCATATTCAACTTTGTAAAGCCATTTTCAGGCAAAAATTAATTTCTTTTTTCACCCTTTTATGAGCAGAATGTTTTCCAAAATGTCTTTTCCAAAATGTCTTTACCAAAATGTTTTGAAAAATATTGACCTATAAAAAGACTGTCATTTACACATTTTTTCAATATGTATTTAATTTTAAATTCACACCTTTAAAATAGAATTACAGACAACTAAGAATTTTAAAATTTAGCCTCATCCTTAAGTGCTTTTTCATGCATGTAGTTATCCCAATAGTGTAATTTTTAAAATAGCTCAATTCGTTTTTGTTGCACTGAATAGTTTCATTAGGCTTTTTTGACTTATTAATGGTGTATTTTCAGCTTTTGTTCATAAAAGAAATTTAGGAGCCAGTGTGTAAAGTTCTTAATTTAGTTATGTTTATGTGTAGATATTATTAAAAGGAGCTTCATCAGAGTATTGATGCCACTGTATTAATTTTTCAAACAAATCATATGTACATTTTACATTGGTTTCTGAATCTTTGGTGAAGTATCCAGAAAGATTTCCTGAGTCGCTGAAAACATTTTTCTTTATTTTGAAAAAATAAGCTGAAAACATTCATTCCAGCAAATATTTACTAATCTCGTTAGATGCCTGCCTATGTCTAGTCTAGTCTTAAGTACGTGGGGTCTGATTTTAAACACTATATTGTCATCTATTCTCTTTTTTTGATGCTGTAGGAAAATGAGATTCTAAAACTTTGTATGTGTGCTTTAGTAGATGAAAACAATCTAATAAGATTTATCTATTCATAGGGATGGGAAAGTAATATATACTTTCCGAACACTAAAATATTTATAATGTACTTCATATATGAACAGTGGATATTTTTCCTTGTAGATTTAAAGAAGCTTAAATCATTTGCAACCTATAAGCATTTTATGTACATTGATGAAAGAGGATAATGGGGGTAACTCCACTGGCAGAAAACATTAATGTGTAAAAAAGTAATAGTTTTGGTTACAGGGTGGAAATTACTTTTATTAGAAAAGAAGAGGTATTTTTTCTTTTCTCTTTTTTTTTTTCGAGACAGACTCTCACTTTGTCACCCTTGGTAGAGTGCTATGGCATCACAGCTCACAGCAAACTCTAACTCTTGGGCTCAAGGGATCCTGTTGGTTCAGTTTTTCTATTTTTAGTAAAGATGGGGTCTTGCTTTTTGCACAGGTGGGTCTCAAACTTGTGAGTTCAAGCAGTCCACCTGCCTTGGCCTCCCAAGTGTTGGGATTACAGGTGTGAGCCACCATACCCGGTCTAGAGTATTTTTTCTAATTCTGTATGGTTCTGTTACTTATAAAATGGAAATTAACTGAAATCTTATATACACAGCCTTTGAAATTGTCCCCCTGAGGTTGAAAATGGCTGGTAAACAGATCTCTAATCTGAGGTCATAGTCTTTATGTGAACCTTTATAGTTTCTTGCCATGTTACTCTTAACACATTGACTGCCACAATAGAAAAAAATGGTTTTCCTTTGGGACCACAGTGTTTTATAATGAAAATAGAATAAAAACTTTGAAAACAAATGATTCTTTCTAATTTAATGAAAAATGTATTGTTCATTGTTTTCTGTGCATGAATTATGCAATTCACACGGTGGAATCAATTTTTATACTGCTCACTGTGTGAACTGTATGTGACTCACAACGTAATTTGTTCCTGAGAATCTTTTGAGTAGCCCTTGGGTGGTTTGAATGATGCCTTCTGAATCATACCTCCTAAGTATGTGCAACATTGTCGTGTTGCTGCATACTACAGTATAGATTTTATTCAAAGAGCCACCAGCCAAGCGTTCAAGGCAAAATGCACAATTGGAAGGTAAGGTAATCAGAGAACACAGTCCAGCACATGTGGCCTGCTTGGGCAGGCAGGATGGAGCAGGGCAACAGGAGTTGGGGAGAGACGTGCTAGATAGGAAAAACAATGAATAGAGGTTTCACACCTTCGTGAAGCCCCAGGCTCAAAACTAGTGTGTGTTAAATTCAACTCCCATGGCAGTTAATGTGTTAGATGACCTTCCTGTTCTGGACATTCTGGTTCTTGGGATATTTACCTAATCAGATGTTCTTTGAGTAAGTTTTTGAATGAATAAGTGGGTTTGTTTTTTTTTTAATATGAATTTACTCTGAAATGAAGCATCTTTTTCATATGGGATGCATAAAAATTACAATGAACAGACATAAATCCTTGGTCTGTGCAGTGCTAGCTAATGGTGGAATGGAAATAAACCCCCCCAAAAAAGATATAATATATGTAATTAAAGGACTTCACAAGGTAAAAAAGGAAGCATCCAAGGACAGGAATAATTGAAGGAATTAGAGGAAAAGTATCTGATTTGGAGAGAATATGAAATCATCTATTCAATAACCATCTTTTGTCTCATCCCTTATCTACTATGTTAAAAAAAAAAATAAATAAACAGGGTGGCTCCTGTGGCTCAAAGGAATCAGACACCAGCCCCATATACCAGAGGTGGTGGGTTCAAACCCAGCACAGGCCAAAAACTGCAAAAAATTAAAAATAAAAAAAACAAAATCTTATGTTCTATTAAGTTTTTCAGTACTTGTTAAACATTCATTAAATATCTACGATATTACCCCTGTCAGTAAGGGAAATATCAAATTACAGTTGATCCTTGAACAATATAGGTTTGAACTACGAGGGTCCACTTATATGTGGGCTTTTTCCAGCCAAACTTAGATTGAAAAAACAGTATTTGCTGGATGCAAAAGCCAAGTACAGGGAGGGCTGACTTTTTTTTGTACTCAGGTTCTGCAGCGTTGACTACAGGACTTGAATATGCACAGATTGTGGTATATGCAGAGGTCCTGGAACCAGTCCCCTGCACATACTAAGGGATGACTATGATATGACTATCATATCAACTACAGTTGATATGATTCCAGTCTTTAAGAAACTTAATTTTTATTTTTAAGTAAATAAGGAAATGAAACAACATTTCATACCTTTGTGAAATTCCCATATTTGGAAGATTGTTTATTAAAGTATTCTTAATCTATCCATTTTAATCATGTATGTATTTCTACAAATTAATACAAAATTAATTCTTTACTTTAAATAACAGAAATGCCCCTTTGGCGCCTTATCAATTGTCAATTTACCAAGCAACTTGGAAAAAGAAACCACACATCGATATTGTGCCAATGCCTTCAAACTTCACAGGTATATTTTCACCTCAACAGTACTCTTTACTTCTGTCAAGTTAAAAGTAAAATACATTTAGAATTTTCAGAGAATGCAGAAATGGGGGGAAAAAACAACATTAATCCACCAGAGGGAAAAACAGTATTATAACATCATGCACAATTATGTTGTATATGCCAGTGATTCATTCTGGCTAACATTACAGGGGGACTTTTTAAAACTGCTAATGCCCAAGTTTTACCCCAGTTGAATTACATCTTAATCTCTAGGTATAGAGAGGTATTGTTTATCTATTAATTTAATCTACAGAGAATATCACTTTGAATGTGGGTATATATTACTAAGTTACAAACAAGTCCTTAGTTCTCTGAGGTTTTTATCTGCTGAACACTATTATTTTAAATCCGGGAGTCCAGATTTTACTAATAAAAAGGTATTTCTCAACCTGCCAGCTTTAAAGGGCCTACTGCAGCAGGGAGAATGAAGTGGAATATTTCTGATTGATGTGGCACTTCTCTCCTTGTAAGTAAATGGCAGGCCAGAAAAAAAAGACTGTGAGGTTGCACCTGCTATGTAATTTTGTACCAAAGCATTATGTCACACATTAAAACTGAACCTTATCTGTAAATAAGAAAATTGAATAAATGAAACTTAGAGTAATATTAGTCATGAATGCATTTCTAACAATTAACAGTTTAAGTTAATCTTTTGTCTTTTTTTTTTTCTAATAGCCAATAATATCTGGCATATAGTTCTTAGCTTATTAATGGATGTGTGTGAAGCGCAAATGCATTAAAATACATCATTCTGATATTATGTAACTTTTCTACTTAAGCCTGAGTTGTTTTTTTATTTTTATATACTTATAACAGGTTGCCTATCCCTCGTCCTGGTGAAGTTTTGGGATTAGTTGGAACTAATGGTATTGGAAAGTCAACTGCTTTAAAAATTTTAGCAGGAAAGCAAAAGCCAAACCTTGGAAAGTATGATGTATGTATTGCTAACTTGGAAAAATTAGTATCTTAAATTGTTTTTATGAGATTTAGGGGGATATGTGATTTTTTTTAATGTTTTTGACAAGACTATTCGTGGAATTAATGGTGAGAAACTGTATAGATGAAGTTGTTTCATTCCTTTTTAAATCTGTTAGCTCTACTTACCTGAAAATTTGGAGTTCCCTCAAGGAAACTATTAGAAGTTGTTAGGCCTTTGTGTCATATTAAATCAGCCTTCAATTTTAGAGAGAAAACAGTATTCTACTTGGACTTACATTCTATTTCACTTGGCATTTATCCTATTTGCAATTTTATTATTAATTTTCATTTACATAATTATATATAAATATTTCTAGGATCCTCCTGACTGGCAAGAGATTTTGACTTATTTCCGTGGATCTGAATTACAAAATTATTTTACCAAGATTCTAGAAGATGACTTAAAAGCCATTATCAAACCCCAATATGTAGATCAGATTCCCAAGGCTGCAAAGGTTAGTTGCTTTTAAGAATAATTTATATACTTTAGTTATTGATGGAGATGTAAAAGATTTAGCAGAGTTAAAGTGTTTTTCTTTGTTATTCTTTTTAATATTGAAGGAAAACAGTGGTAACTATTTCTGTTAAATTATGACAGGGAACAGTAGGATCTATTTTGGACCGAAAGGATGAAACAAAAACACAGGCAGTTGTATGTCAACAGCTTGGTAAGTGCTTAAAAGTCATGAAAGTATACATCTTTTATGGATAGCTGAAGTAAATGCGAAAATTTTCTAGCAATTATTGTATTTACTTTCCATGTTACACAATTTTCAACTAAAACAGGGTTCAAACTCAAAATAATGACATGTAGTATACATTTTGCCTGGAAGAGATAAAATAAAATTTATAACATTGAGCACAATGCCTCTGTGTTCTTTATAGATTTAACCCACCTAAAAGAACGAAACGTTGAAGATCTTTCAGGAGGAGAATTGCAGAGATTTGCTTGTGCTGTCGTTTGCATACAGAAAGCTGATATGTAGGTTACTTTATAATTTTTATTTTAAACCTATTTAGAGTTTTTATTTCTAATGCTGCTGATAAAGGAATGGTTTTGAGAGAAATTAATAGAAATGATATCTAAGATTCTCATTTTGAGTTAAGATGAGTTATGCATTTACTACTCATTTTTCCTGTTATTTTTCCTCATTTCCTTAGGTAAGTAGATAGGTTCCAGAGCGTTTTAATATAAAGTCACTTGTTTATAACTTAAGCCCACTTTTTACATAAAGTTTTTTTTGTTTTGTTTTTGTTTTAAGAGTTAAGCTCTCCAGCCAAGCCACCAAGTTTTTGAAATACCTGAAGCAAAATGTGAGGTCTTTTACATCACCCTAGATTAGGGGAGCATTCCATGTGAGAGAAAAGGAGAATGAAAAGGCAATTTTCTTTCCTATAGTTCAGTGCCTCTCTTCTCCCAGACATTCTTGCTCCTGTCTTTTTCCACATTTCTGCTCTGGCATCCAGTGCAGGCTAGTTCTTCTACACAAAATATTCTATGAATTTTGCGCTAGCTCTCCAAACTACTTCAGACTACATCAGAATATTTTTCATGAGGAGGTGTCAGTCCATAATTTAGCCTTATCTGGTCGGTTCTTCCCAAGTTATGCAGTCTTGCTTATGCTAATTACTTTCTTCTTCATGCTTCTGAACAAAGTGCCAAAAATGTTTCTGTTATAGGTAGAATTTTCATCAGTGTTTGAGGAGGTTTCTTTTACTGTTAAATCAGAAGCTGTTGATACTACAGTACTTTAAAATAACATACAAGATAGAATGTCTTATTTGTATTCACTATTTGCTTTTTTTCTTCTTTTTTTATAGTTTTATGTTTGATGAGCCTTCTAGTTACCTAGATGTCAAGCAGCGTTTAAAGGCTGCAATTACTATACGATCTTTAATAAATCCAGATAGGTAAGTAGAGATCTGGAATATTACTGTTTTGTTTTGTTTCAGAGTTTTACAGAATTCTAAGTATTAAACAATAGGACTATCAGTGTCATGTACACGTACATGCTTCATCTTGGTTGGTTGTCTCTACCACCTAAATTTACCTTCCTTTATTTAGAACAGAGGTTCTTAGTGTAAGACTCATTTATTTATACCCGTTTTCAGGATCCCTAGGAATATGCTGGAATGATATGGAAATTATGGCATTCGTGGATGGCTTTCTGAGAAGCAGATCGTTAGCTTTTACCAGATCCTCAAATAGATCTATCTCTCCCACCCACCCACCCCCACCCACATATACATTTGGAACATTATAAGAAACACTAGAATAATTCTGGTTGTTCAGAATCTTGCTGAGTAAAAGAGAGTTCTTGATAACCTCTGTTAAGTAATCACAACACTGTATTTATAGTACTCTTGTTTGGAGGTTTTTAAATATGTTATCTCATTTGATTCTCATGGTAATTTTTTAAGAATCTTTAGGTGTGGTATTCCCATTTTTCATTTGAGGAAGCTAAAGGTTAAAAAAGCTAGTTACAAATTTACTGAAAGACAAAGCTGTGACCATAACCCAGGATTTTTTTCTATATCATCTTGCCTTTCCTTAGTAACTGGTTTAATAAATATTCTTTTTAAATACATGGCTGATCTTGCAAGATATTCCAAAGGATCAAAAACCAAAGTGAGAACTATAAAGAGTAGAGATAAGAACATTAGCTTTCAGATGTTGCTGGTGTCTATAATAGGTCTTGGGTTTTAATACCTACTTGTGTGGACAAGAAGAAAGACCTTGTATAGGATTATCACACATCAAATGCCAGAACTTCCAAAGGACTATTTTCTCAGCAAAAGGGCAAATTGAATGGAAATACCAAGAAAACTTACGTATGTCATTTTCATTGAGCTCATTGGGAGTGGAGGGGTGGCTCCCTTTGAACTCTCTATTTGTGGTCCAGCAGTTCACATGGTGTGGAATTGAAAGTTACTTAACCAGTGGAGTCTGTGAACCCTTTAAGGTTAGAAAATAATATATAATGAAAAAGGGTCCTGGAATTTTGATGTTGTGGTATATGGCGGTAACTCTGGAAGAATATGCCTTCAGCCCTGGATTCCTACTGTTAAAGCCTCATGAGCATGAGCTCAAATCTATAAATTATAAAATTTATAACTTAGAGGAGGAAACAGTCTACACATTACTCAGCACATGTTACCAAACAGCAGAATTAGACCTTCAGGAACTTTGGGTGACATTCTAAAAGAAGCTATAAAATTATAATACTTAAAAGAATTCAAAACTTTGAGGATATGATACTACAACAAAACAATAGGTAAATATTCAAAAAAACCTAAAAAAAAATCTAGAAATTAAAAACTAATTGCACAGGTTAATACTAGCAGAAAATAGCTTCAGAAACCTGAAAAGTTAATCTGAGAAAGTTACTAGAATGTAGTGGAGAAAAAATAAGCTTGAAATATAGAAGGGAGGTTCAAAAACATAGAGAATGGCATGAGAATATTATTTACTTGTCTTAAGAATCTGAAAAATAAAGGTGTAAAAGGATCATGGCTGTGAATTTTTCGGAATTGTTAAAAAACTCAGCTCTTTAGATTCAAGGAGCCTAAGTCCTCCATAAGACAAGTAACCCACACTTCAAAGTAATGCTTTTTTTTTTCTTTTTTTCAAACCAAATTAAAAACTGCTGAATATTGTGCTGCCTCACACAAGTTTTTAACAGAAACCATAGGATTTTAATGGCAAAAAGTAGGGAAGTATTCCAGATAATAGCTCATTGCCAACAAAGACACCAAGGCAGATTGAGTATTAGCTCACCTGAGTAATTTGCCATTTTTATCGATGCTACCACCATTGTGGTAGAAAACGTTTTCCCTAAATTTTCTCTTTTCATCTTAGACTTGCCCCCATTCTTTTTTATTCTTTTACCATCTGTGACTCAGATCAGTGTCTTAGTTTTTTTCTTCTTGCCAGATCACTCTTTCTGAAATGTTTTTTCACATCATTCTCACTTTAGAACTTTACTATATCCTCTAGACATAGGTCATAATTTAAATTTTCATTAAGTGAAATTAAAAATTAATTTCTTCAAACTAGTTACATCCTACTATGCCTAATGGCAACCATGTGCACAACATAGAGATGGAACGTTGCCATAATCATAGAAAGTTCTATCATTTCAGAACCCACCATCTCTCTTATTGCCAATTAGCTTTACTGTAGATTCTTTGTAGATTCTTTGTCATTGTGCAACATTATTAAGTATCTATTTAAGATATAGATAGCATAAGACTAAAGTCTACAGAGGTACTAAAATGTATTACTCTTTAAGATAGTTACAGGCAAGTAAGAGGGGTACTCATAATAAACGTCCAGGTATGAGTTCAAATACTTGTTGGGGGGAGGGGGTTCAAAGAGTGGGGGAAAGTTGATTTGCATTAAATGTATTTGTGTGAAAGCTATTCCTACAAGAAGTAGGGTTTAAGGTGGACCTTAAAAGGTTAAGTAGGATTTCAGCAGGTAAAAATTTAGGCAAGAGACCGTTTAAAAAAAGAAGAGCCTCTGAGACACAAAGAAATGAAGAAGTGGAATATTCGGGAACAAAGATCCATTTTTCAGTGTTTTCAGTTACTTATATAAATTAAGTAACAGAAAATTAGGTAAAGTTTTGGAAGGCCTTGAAAGAAACTAAAGGCCTGAAGAAAAAGATTTGTCAAAAATCTGGCAAAATTGAAAGATAAGAGAACTTGAGCTAGAATTTAGGCAGAGAAGAAAAAGGATGAAATTGACAGGCAAGACACTGTTCACAGACTTGAACATTTAAACAATATATCTGTGAAAATAAAATGAGTCATTTTTGACAGGATGATGATTCCACTAATACAGATACAGAACATTTTTATATTTCTGCAGGAAGATGATACTTTTAACTGGCATTTGAGATGTCTATAGGACATTTTCTTAAAATGTTGAAGTAAGTTGGGATGGGAATAAAGTGCTGCAGAAAGGCTTCTTGACTGTTAGCTGGCCTAATAGCTCGTAATGTAGCAGTATTTCATCATTCATTCAAATCTGCCCTTATTTATGGTTCCCATCATATCCCATCTTACTCTTATAGTGTACTGGCTCTAATACACACTGACCTTCACTGGAGTTTGACATCTATAGACCTTACTTTGCCATGTGCTCTGTTTCCTAACTACATTGAAAATTCTCAAGTTAAGGATTCTGTCATTTTTCTCTTCTGTCTCCTACTCGTGCTAGCATGGGACATGAAAAGTACAGGGCCTAAGAGATAAGTTGAATAGCATAATTTTCGAACAGTTTCGATTACATCTAAATTAAATCTACTATAATTGATTTTACTTTGTAAAAGTTATTTTAAATATGTTCCTTATTAGCAAAACACATTTATATATAGTTACATATAAACTTTCATGTTACCTGGCTTTTTCCTTCTAGTAGTATCAGAAAATATTTTCAAATATGGGCATTAATAATGAGCATCTTTTAAAAAAATGTTTTGTGGCTTTTGTTTAATATGTTCTTTATGCTTGATATTTTTATAATATATCTACTGAAATTTCCAACTGTAGTAAAAAAAAGTTATGAAAAGTTTTATGTAATTATATGTACATTTTTAAAATAAAAATGTTTTGATTTTCAGATATATCATTGTGGTGGAGCATGATCTCAGTGTCTTAGACTATCTCTCTGACTTCATCTGCTGTTTATATGGTGTACCAAGTGCTTATGGTGTTGTCACTATGCCTTTTAGTGTAAGAGAAGGTAACGAGAAAAACTGTTTTCACGTAGACTGTGTTCTCTTCCACTCTAATGCTTATAGAATGTATTATTGATAGTAAGTACTCTTATGTTGCTCTAATGTTTTATTTACCTAAAACTCTGGTCTTGTAGAACTTTCAGTCACTGAACAGAACGTATATATAATTTTATATAAAACTTTTTTTGGAGAATTTTCTGTTGGGGTGCATAGAAATGCAGTTTTACCTTTAGCTAGGGTATTTTAAAAATCTTCTATACTTTGGTGTCTGCACTATCATTTGTCATTTTCAAATTTACCTTTGATACTGAGAAACTTTTAAAATTCATTCAGTGCTCATCTTGTTTTCATATTTCAAATTTTATCTGTAATCTAGATCCTAAGTTTATACAACTAAGAATGTCTAAAAGTTCAATAAGATAGTTCATTAAATGTATTAAAATTGTCATTTATTTCCTCTGCTGAACAGAAAACTAGCCTACACTAAGTAACTCCTGAAACTAGTACCAGTGCACTACTTTGCATTTCTTTCCTTTTAATTTTTTTTCCAAGGTTCCTTTCACTGCTTTTTTCTATTTTATATTTCTTTTCCCCAGTTATTTCTTGACCTGACAATTCTGAACACTAATGGGCTACAAGGTGACTTTTTTTTTTTTCATATCAGTGTTAAGTGTCAGTTATCACAAAAAACAAAAAGTGTGCACAGATTTTTTTTTTTTTTTTTTTGCTAATTAGCTTTCCTTAGTGTTTGTGTATTTACTGTGTGGCCCAAGATAATTTTTATTTTCTAATGTGCAACAGGAAAGAAAAATGGTTAGATACCCCCTGGTTTGTACCTTAAGAAAAAAAATTCTGTAATTCTAGAAAAAGAAATCAGGCAGCCTTATTCTCCAACTGATAGCATGTTCCTTTTACTGTTTCTTCTCTTTTTTACCTCCTCAATCGGATTGATAATGATGTGGGTACTTGGCAATCATTTTTCACAATTATAGTTTTAATGCCATGTCTCTAAAAGCTATGCCACTCAGTAAATGGTTCCTGGTGAGCCTATTCATGTGTCTCATCTATTAAAACAATTGGATTAAGAAACTGCACTTAGTCTTTACATATCTAAATTAATGCAGCAATTGTAAAATCTTTCATGAATTATAAAAGTGATTATAGCTTGTACTCATTAAGGCTAACTGTGGTAGAAATATAAAGGCTGATTTTTACTATTTTTTTTTAACAAACTTATTTCTTTGAGCCTAATTTCCTTAAATGATAAATTAGACAAATAGATTAAGTGGTACTAAGGTTACTTTTGAGTTTTTGTTTGTATTTAATTTTTAATTTCACATTATTATTTTTAAATGGCTTAAGATTTTAAAAAATCCTGAGTTTGGCATCTGTTCATTTGTTCTATCAACAAAATTTATTGAACACTTACGTTCTAGGCTGGGGATTCAGGCCTCCCGATGTGGTGGTTCTCTGTTACAAATGAAATGATTAACATTTGACTTCATCAAATGAGTAACATGCTTAGACTTTTCAAGACCTTCCAAAACTTAACTTGCTTTCTTTCTTTTACTTCACTTACATACATGGCAAAAAAAAAATTGGTCTTCCATGGTTTCTGAAATAATTAACTTTTTCAGTTCTATGTGTCTGCCATCGTGTATATTACAGTTTTTTAAGAAGTAAGGGATTCTGGCTCGGCGCCTGTGGCTCAAGTGGCTAAGGCTCCAGCCACATACACCTGAGCTGGCAGGTTCGAATCCAGCCCGGGCCCGCCAAACAACAATGACGGCTGCAACCAAAAAATAGCCAGGCCTTGTGGCGGGCGCTTGTAGTCCCAGCTACTTGGGAGGCGGAGGCAGGAGAATCACTTGAGCCCAGGAGTTGGAGGTTGCTGTGAGCTGTAACACCACAGCACTCTACCCAGGGTGTCAGCTTGAGGTACTGTCTCAAAAAAAAAAAAAAAAAAAAAAAAAAGTAAGGGATTCTTATGTTGGTTTATTTTCAGATATTAAAATGTTTTGATAATGATTTCTTTGTACAGTGAGGCAAAAATTGTTAAATGTAGTTAATATATTTCTTTTGAACCTGTAAAATTAATCTAAAATATTGTCGTAAAATACTTCAAAGTATATGATTATCTGCTATGTAAAATGTAATATTCATAACTTATTTAAAAATTTATCCTCTAAACTTTTATATCAGTATTACAGCAATCTATGAAAATACTCTTACCTACTTGTCATCTTTAAGAAAAAATAGCAATTTTGGATGGCACCTGTAGCTCAGTGGTTAGGACGCTGGCCACATGCTCCAGGGCTGGTGGGTTCGAACCCCGCCCAGGCCTGCTAAACAAACAAAAAATAGCCAGCGCTATTAGCCCAGCTTCTAGGGAGTCTGAGGCAAGAGAATCACTTAAGCTCCAGAGTTTGAGCTTGCTATGAGCTGTGATTCCACGGCACTCTACTAAGGGTGACAAAGTGAGACTCTATCTCAAAAAAAAAAAGAAGAAAAGAAAAATAGCAATTTTTGATTTAAAACTCAAATATCATATGCTATCTTTTGCATAAAATCTGATGGGGGAAAAAAATCAACAAGAATGAAAAGATAAATTTCTGGGATGGGGAACATACATACAGAGAATGCCATAAAAATGTATACACATTTTAAGAAAGAACAAAAGGTATTGAAATGTAATATTCAATATATACCAAATATTGTTATCTTATATATTGTATCTTGTATCTCTTGTAATTGCAGGAATCAGACATGACTTGAGTATTACAATTTTAATACCATTTTTTCCTTTTTCAAAGTGTGTATACATATTTTTAGTACCCTCTGTATATCTACATAAACTACTAAATTACTTAAATTTACATACTTGGAAAACTGTGTTTTGACTTCATTGTATGTAGACCTGCATATTATCAAAAATCTCAGAAATTAAAAATCTTTATGTAGATTACTTTGAAGAGAGACAAGGATTTTGGCTTTCATATGGTGGTTTTTTACTTTAGAAGAAGCGGTTAGTCTATAATTGATCTTTACTAATCTATTAACAATTTTGTTTCCAACAGGTATAAACATATTTTTGGATGGCTATGTTCCAACAGAAAACTTGAGATTCAGAGATGCATCACTTGTTTTTAAAGTTGCTGAGACAGCAAATGAAGAAGAAGTTAAAAAGATGTGTATGTATAAATATCCAGGGATGAAGAAAAAAATGGGAGAGTTTGAGCTAGCAATTGTAGCTGGAGAATTTACAGATTCTGAAATCATGGTGATGTTGGGGGAAAATGGTAAGTCAAGTTTTAAGTGTTCAGTGGAGAACTGAATCAGTCACAGGGCTGAGCAATGAATTTTGAATACATAAATTTCTCAGTATAGTTTCACATTTTTTGTGGTATTGTATAATTTGATTTCTGTCATTCAATCAAGTGAACATTTCTTATTTTGTTTTGTAACCTCCAGTGAAAATAAGATGTTCTTAGCTGGTTTTTCTGCATATAAATTAATAAGGCAGTTTATTTACTTGTAAAATGACCATGAAGAAAAGAATAAATCGGTAATTTATAAATAATCTGTTTTAAACACATTTTCCTTATATACTTCCATTTGGAACTTCTCTTATTTTAAATTCAGAGCAATCTACCTTTGTAAGTAGTTGTATTGCTTACATTTTTAATATTAAGTTGTCATCGTAAGTTTAATTACAAGATGAATTTGACTGCTAAATATCTGGTATTCCTTTCACGTTATAAAAAAATTATATGAATTATAATCTTACAGCTTACAAAACTGTAGAAGGAAAATAGTTGCAATGTATCACTCTTTAGTTAATAGGAATTTTTAATTGTTTTGCAATTAATTGAAATATTTCATGTAAATGAATCTTAAAATGATGGTTATCTATAAAATAACCTATACTATCTTAATACTTTGTGTGCATTAATAATTTAGCTAAATTCATCTTTTAAAACTATCCTAAAACTAAAACTTTATAGATTTACCACTTATTAAAGGAGTTACAAGTTTTGACTAGTCTCTTTCTAAGTAACTTAAAATTATATTTGAGAAGTGAACTCTGTATTTTTCTGTGTAATCTCTACAATTCAGTAGCATTAGTGTGTGGCTTTCAAATCAGTTAAAACCAATTAAAACCTAGTGACGTACTCTAACGTGAAGCATCTTTCAAGACATTTTGTTGTTGTGTTGCCAGGTACCGGTAAAACAACATTCATCAGAATGCTTGCTGGAAGACTTAAACCTGATGAAGGAGGTATAGCTGTAAATCTTGAGTCTTTTTACTCTGTTCCACATAGTAAAGTTTAAAGATCTGGGCATTTTTAGTGTCTTATGTATTTGCATTATTTTGCAGGAGAAGTGCCAGTTCTAAATGTCAGTTATAAGCCACAGAAAATTAGTCCCAAATCAACTGTGAGTTCTTACTCTTTTATATGGTTATTTAAAAAATTACATATATATTTCTATAGCTTTAATCTTTTACTGTATTAAAATTAAAATTCTTCTCTGAATTAGATTCTGTACAATTTTAGTGAAAGTCAATAATAAAGGTATTAAGAGTGTTAAGTGTTGAGATTGATTTTAGAAAATGCTTTTAAAATGTGGTGTCTTTTTCCAAAATAAATCTTTTAAAATCTAACATATTTTGTGCTGCAAATGCCAACATCAAGAAAGTGAAAAGGCCACCCATAAGATGGAAGAAAACATTTGCACTTGTATCCAGAATATATAAAGAACTCTTATAGCTCAATTTAAATAAATGAGCAAATGTTCATTACCCAAAAGGCATTTTCCCAAAAATATACAAATGGCCAGTAAGCACATGAAAAGATGCTCAACAAAATTAGTTATTAGGAAAATGAAAATTAAAACCACAGTGAGATACCACTTACAATAACAAGTATTGGTGAAGATGTGAAGAAATTAGAATCTTATATGTTACTAGTAGTAATGAAAAGTGGTAGAGGCACTTGGAAAACTGTGGCAGTTACAGAAATGATTAAACACAGAGGTAGTATAAGAACCATCAATTTCACTTTTAGACATAAGAGGAATCAAGGCCTATCTCAACACAAAACTTACAGATGATTTTAACATTATTCATAATAGCTAAAAGGTGAAAACTCAGGTGTTCCCTCAGCTGATGAGTGGATAAACACAATGTGTTATATCCATATAATTCAGTGAATTCAGTGTTATGCAGCCATAAAAAGAAGTGAAATACTGATAAATACTACAGTACAGTAAACCTTGAAAACATGGTGCTAAAGTTAATAACTTCCTTTTGATTTCTGCAGATGTTATAATGAACTCCTTAACTATAGTAGTACACTTAATACTTCCCACACATATAACATGGTTTAGTTTACAATAAAAGTTTTATCATTGATATTGTCTATAATCTTAACTTTAAATTCTTAAATTCAGCCTTATCCTGAAATAGCATGCAGACAGCATGTTAGGCTTTATCCCTAGCATATCCTCATGCATTTTAGGTTATCTCTTAACTGGTTGCCTAAGTTCACTTAATATCCCCTTTGACCTTTAGGCTTCTCTCACATGATGTCCCCTGAAACATTCATCATTTGCTTATTACTTTCTAATTTTAAGGTTACCATTGCCTTTTTACATGTTAGATATGATGAGATTTGAATAGAAAAAAATTCTCAAACCATGCCATAAATGATTAATAAGCATTAAAAATGTAATTGATATCTGTTGGTGGCAAATTGATATACTTTTGCTCTGGAGCTTAACTTTGTCGAGACTCAAATATAAGATTACTGAAATTTTATCATTTAAATACTTTTATCCATTAAAAACAGGGAAGTGTTCGCCAGTTACTACATGAAAAGATAAGAGATGCTTATACTCATCCACAGTTTGTGACTGATGTAATGAAACCTTTGCAAATCGAAAACATCATCGATCAAGAGGTACTTGACAATAATTATTTTGATCTTGTTTCAATTTTATTATTTTAAATTCTGGGTGTTTTTATATGTTTTGCTAAACTCTCCAAATAGGTACAAACATTATCTGGTGGTGAACTGCAGCGAGTAGCTTTGGCTCTTTGTTTGGGCAAACCTGCTGATGTCTACTTAATTGATGAACCATCTGCATATTTGGATTCTGAGCAAAGACTGATGGCAGCTCGGGTTGTCAAACGGTAAATGTCTTGCTCAATAGTATCATTTTTTATAATACATAAAGTGTGCTTAAAATAACATTTGAATGTTGCATGCTATAAAGCTATAAAAGACTTTGAAATCATTGTGTTTTAGTTTCATCCTCCATGCGAAGAAGACAGCCTTTGTTGTAGAACATGACTTCATCATGGCAACCTATTTAGCAGATCGGGTCATTGTTTTCGATGGTATTCCATCTAAGAACACAGTGGCAAACAGGTAAAACTACTTTTTAAAATGTTCAAAGCTAATTATAAGTTCTAACAGGAAATTTTTACTCGTTCCAACAAGTTTATAAACATTAAAGTCACAAAGTCTTTTATTTTTAATAAAAAGTGAAAGAACTAAAATATCTAAACTGATTCTGTGACTCCAGAGATTATTCCTATTGAGTACTGGATCGGACCATGTAGAATAGTAGTTTTCTGACTGCAGTGTGGAATCCCTGACCCTGGAGAAGGAGCTCAGGGCCTCTCACCTTTTCTTTCAGTTTAACTTTTATCTGTTTTGTTTTATTATTTGAATTTCCAGAATAGGGTTTTATTTTTACAAATAATTCCCTCAAAACTATTAATGTTATAAATGACAGAAAAAGAAAGTAAGATCCAAAGAGATATGATTTGTCTACTTCATACTGATAGTTCACAGTAAATCCCAAATATCCAGTATTGATCTGGTAAAATAAATAATAATTACGTTTTTCTCATTTTCCTCTCATTTTTCCTTATTAGCTTGATTGTGAGCACTTGCAATGTAGAGAAGCCTAACATTGAAATAGGGTTATAAGATAGTTCTTTTACCTTTAGTGCTAAAACCTATGTTAGGTTGAACCATATGGAATTAATCAATATTCAGACATTTTTGACCTATAAAAACAGCATTTTCATGTAGTTCCAATCTAATTTTTTTTATAGTGGAGAGGGAGGAATGGAGTTGCTATTCGAATTACCTAAGAAATGAAAGTGTTTTTACTGAGATCCTTCCCTGAATTCCTTTGTTTCATTTTTAAATTTGTATGTCAATTAATGAAAATAATGTATTTTTTTTTTTGAAGAGCTAGGCAAATTACTTAGAATATTTAAAGCCTATGTATTCACATAATGATCCCCCCTTTGTTTTTGTTTTTTTTTTTTAGCGATAGAGTCTCACTTTGTCGCCGTTAGTAAAGTGATGTGGCATCACAGCTCACAGCAACCTCCACCTGTTGGGCTTAGGCGATTCTCTTGCCTCAGCCTCCCGAGTAGCTGAGACTACAGGCACCCACAACACCCATGTTGCAGTTTGGCCGGTGCTGGGTTCAAACCCGCCACCCTCCATATATGGGGTCAGCACCCTACTCACTGAGCCACAGGCGCCGTCCATGATCCCCCCCTTTGTATTTATAAAATACAAAGTGATGAAAGTGTTCCACATGAGTGTTATGATTTGGCATTAGTTGAGACCTAACTTGGATAAAAAAGATACATAAAACGTAGACATTTAATAAGGAGTAATTGCTGAAAACCACTATGTAGAAGTACATATGCCTTCCAGTGCCAACTTTCTGTTAAATTCTCTTCAGCCCCTAAAAATGTCAGATTTGAGATTATATGATAGCCTTAATGATCTTTTGTTTTTCCAGAACAGAAATACAGTTTAAACTCCGTTTTACACAAAACAAGTATAGCCAAGAAAAGTGTGTAGTTCATGGAGAGTCATCTCTGAAAATAGGATTTACAGTATGTTGTGATTATACTGTTATCCCAATGATTCATGATTGGGGATTAGAGGGAACGGTGATTCTTCGTACTGTTAATCTCAAAAGTTAGTTACATTTGGGGGGCAAATTTAATCAAAATTGGTCTTTTTTTTCTCCTAGTCCTCAAACCCTTTTGGCTGGCATGAATAAGTTTCTGTCTCAACTTGAAATTACATTCAGAAGAGATCCGAACAACTATAGGCCACGAATAAACAAACTCAATTCAATTAAGGTATGTGGAAAAATTATCTTAAATCACAGACAGTATCTGTTTTAGTATAAATAATTAAAAGACTTTCTTTAAAAATCAAAAACATATTATAACAATTCTACAATTGATGTTTTTTACATTTTGAGACCCGGTGGTGTACTTCAGTTTTTCAGGCAGCAGTCGTGATGTAGCTGTCGAATTGCTATGTGGACTCAGGAAGGGCCATTCACATTGTCTCTTGCAGTTGTCCCCATGGTTGTACTACCTAAGCTGATTGCCATTTGCAATGTCTTGGAAAAGATTATACTAATTCACCACTGAAGTGAAGTTTTTAAAAAATGTCTTAAACCATTTTTCATGTTGTTTTGTTTTATTTTTTAATGCATGGTAAAAATGTGTATTTTAAGTGTTTAAACAGGCTTCTTTTGATGAGAAAAACATTGTGTCAGCTTAATAAGGCAGTGTTTTTCTGTTCTCTTAGTACATAAAATAATTGAGCTCTATACTTGATTTCGTCTGTGAAGTATGCTATTTGTTTGAAAGCAAAAATTTCATGGTTGCTTTTTTATTTTATTTTACTTTATTTTTGGAGACAGAGTCTCACTTTGTCACCCTGGGTAGAGTGCTGTGGCATCGTACCTCACAACAACCTCAAACTCTTGGGCTCAACCTTTCCTCTTGCCTCAGCCTCCCTGTGACTACAGGCACCCGTCACAATACCTGGCTTGTTTTTCTACTTTTAGTAGAGACAGGATCTCACCCTTCATCAGGCTGTTCTCAAATTCCTGAACTCGAGCAATCTTCAGCTTTTCAAAGTGCTAGGATAATTGTGAGCAGCAATTGTGAGCTTGGTTGGTTGCTTTTAAAAAGAAAAAGTGAATGAACGCTAAAAACTTTGCTAGTGTCACCTACAGTGCCTACCTAAAATATTTTCATTTCATTGCCCTATGTGCATCATCCTAACACTTAAAAAAAAGTTTTAGAAGTCTGTTATACGTATCCCTGTTATAGCATTTATTTTCATGTTTGTAGTCCTCACTTTGCTATTAACCACAGAGCTCTGGGAAATCCAGAGGCAAAGTCATGCTGCATATCATTGTATTCTTAATCTTAAGGACTTAACACATGTCTGGATGCCTTTATCCTCTCTCACTATATATTTTGTTTACAAATGATTGGTATTACTCCCAGGCCAGGATAAAGAAATGGTTAAGTTTCTTGTTTTGTTGTTTTTTTTTCATCTGTATATATCTGATATTAAAATTGGGAAAATATATTATTATAAAGGGAAATTACAAACATATTTCACTTATATATGAGGGTACAATATCTTAAACAACATATTAACAAGTTGAATTAAAAATTGTTCAGTTGTTCAAGAAATGGTTAAGTTTCAAGGTACAACTGAATATCTCAGTTCTGAAAAGCATATTAAGCAGAAAAGAGGACAGGAATTTTTTCTGAAGCATATGAACACTTCGTATTTTTTTTTTTTCAGTAGCCCCATGGTTCACCCAGGTACACCCGTTAATCATTTCTACATGCTCATTTATCTTAGGTCCATCCTAAAAAGGGAAACAGGTAGCCAGATAGAAAGATAGATATTGAGAAGAACTATTTTTATATATATTTGGGGCCAGGAAATTAAAGTTGAAATTATAAAAATGTAATAGTTTTCCCAGAAATATTACAATACATAACAGAATTTTATATGTGTAAAGCATCTTATTTAAAAGGCTTTTGTGTGAGTTGCTGCAAGTGAGTCATTGTAGTAGCAGGTATGAGGGGCAGGGGTGGTAATCTTGCTGTTGAGTAGTGGACCCAGGAATAAATATCCAGAAGCAGCTGATGGCTGCAGAGGAGGTTGTACAGCACTCACGGTTGTTAAACATGGCTCAGCAATAACTGTGGGTGACAGTCTACCTTTACATATAGGAGAGTGACATTGCTGATTCTTACTGCTTCTCTGTTTTATTTTTTAGGATGTAGAACAAAAGAAGAGTGGAAACTACTTTTTCTTGGATGATTAGACTGAATCTGAGAATATTGATAAGCCATTTATTAAAAGCAACATTTACTAGGATTTTTGTCATATAAAACTTGAATCAGGTTTTATATCCTACATGCTCTGTACTTTACGTAAGATCAGATGCCAGTTGTGTTGTAAATTAGTCTAGCCACAGAAAATGCCACTTTTCTTAATGATAAAGCTCTTTTGTGCATACTATTCTAAAATGAAGACATTTCAAGCTATACAAATTACCTCCAAAGTTTTCATGACATACAGGAAGATAATCAGTAGGTGTACTATATTCGCGTACCAAATGCTGACCATGTTGCCCCATTTAAAAAAGCTTGAAAAAAGGTTCTGTACTTATCTGGTTTGCCAACTATGCCAGTATAATGAAACTGCCCTTATTTTAAAAGCCAGTTGAATACTCCACTGGTGAGATTTGCTAAATAAACATCAGGATTACATTTACTGTTTGTTTTCAGTCTTTGCACTGTATTATCAGTGTATGGTTTCCAAGGAAGATTATCTATTATAAAACACTGTTGGAAAAATAGGTTATTTGTTACATAAGATTTGTATTTAATGTTTTTTGGTTATAATTCCTTCCCCTTCCCCCCAAGAAACCCTGAACTTTACTCTGAATTTTTCAGTTTTTGCCTTTTTATAAGATTCTTTATTACATAATTATTCTCAAGGTAGTTTCATTTTTTATCATGCATTTATATAATCACTGATCAAAATTTAGGAAAAAGTATATCTAAAGTAAAATTTTAGAATCAAGATCTTTAAAGGTGGTGCCTGATTATCTATATATTTTGTAAATTTCCACAGGTTTTTCTGATGGGCAGCCAAGGATGTAGGATAATATTTATTTTTAGAAATAAACATATCCTACATCAAGCACACAAAGTGAACTCAGTGTGAGTTTAAAACGGCTTGCTGTTCTTACAGAGGCTTAAGGGACTTGAGCCCCCCTGGGACATGCGCAGAGTTAGCTTGCCTGGAGTTAAAATTCCACAAGCCAATTCTCTGAAGCTGTGCACCCCGTTAAGCCTGAGGCCAAAGGGCATGCCAGATAGGGCCAGAGAGTTGACCTATGTTAAAAACATATTGTCAGAGGTCTATAGGTGCTCTGGTCACGCAACAAAGGATTATAAATCATTCTCTAAAGGCAGCACTAATGCAAGAACCCCTAGATAGCAACACAAAGTGTCCATTGGTACCAAATTAAACATACTGTGTTCATTTCTAAGTTTGGATATAAACTCATCCAAATTTCTTGGGTTCCTTAGTTTTGAGCACCAGGATACCTGTGGCCTGAAATTACTTTCAGTTGTGCTTCTGCCTAATGTGTTGAACTAAAATTAAATGTGAGTGAAGAAGGGGGCTTAATAAATTATTGGGACATGCAAAATGGAGGGGGGGATTAGAAATTATTTGTCAGTCTTTTAGAGCTTGAAATGATAGTTTTGATTAATATGTAAACTGAATAGAAAATATGGTTCAACTGGATCCATTAGGCCTTCTAAAGAAAAATAATTATGTGAGTAATCTATAAATATTTGTTATGAAAAATTCAAATACACATAAGCATATGGGATTTTAAAAATTACCTTTATTACCCTTCCAAAGGTTACCAGTGTTTAAATTTAATAATATATATTTCATGCTTTTTTCTGTGCACTTACCCTAAGTGTGAATATGTAAAGGATTTATTTATTTACGTATTTGTTTGTAAAGGATAAATGAGATTGTACTAAAATTCGTAGTACCTATTTTTAAGGATAGGTTAAATTTGTGAATGCTCATTTCAAATATATGGAATAAAAGAAGTCAAAAGCTATTTTTATTTACCGATTCCGTATTCTGCTCTAAAGAAAATACTTCTGATATCGTAAGAGCACAGTTTTTTCTACTTAACTGCTGATGACAGAGTATGTGTTAATTATAAGGGAATATTTTTTGTGTAAATGAAAATTTTATATAGCAACAGAAAGGCCTACAGTTGCTAACAAAAGGAAAAAAATTACCTACAAAATCAGTATGACATACACTATATATTAGCTATTAAAAAGAACGAGATTACTTGGTATGCCTTGACTGAAAAAAAGTCTAAGAAAATACCAGTGCAACACTCTTTATACATTACCATTTATGTGAAAAGATATAAAATATTTAAATATACAAAGGAATACTCAAATAACAGATTAGTTTTTGGAAGGACAGCTTGGCTGAAGAATAGGGAAGGAAAGACATTGCTACCCTATAATACCATTATTAAAGACATTGCCACCCTATAATACCATATTATAGACACATAATACCATTTAAATTATATTTCACATGTATCAACTTTAAAAACAATTAAAATTTTAAAATTGTCATGAGATAATATTGTGTTCACCTAATACAGTATTAACAAAAGCAGTGTGTTGATTCTATGGCTATTTTATGCCATTTAAGTTAATCTTTAAATCATATGCATCTTGAAGGCCAGCTCTCCATCTGTCTTCACAGTGTGTATGGTGTCTGGCATGTAGTGGCTTACTTCATTGAAGAAGTACATGAAGTACATGCCACAGGAAAAAAAAAAAAAGCCTGAAAAACTACTCACTCATGTTCACTAACAGACTTACTACATGTAAAGACTTTGTCCCAGTGCATGGCATATTGTGGGCACTCAACGCTTCAGAAGAAAAAATAATCACTCTGGGTTAGAAAAAGTAATAGCACCCATCTCACTGAGTGGTTCTAAGGATAAATGGGGCAATCCACATAAAGCCAGAATACGCATTTGGTCAAAGGCAGAGATGAGCATGGGCATTCGTGAGATAACTGGAAAGCATGAACACAGGCAGATTCTGAAGAACTTTCTGTGCCTTTGTGGATGAAAGTTAGGTTTTTAAATGCTGAAAGAACTGAAAAAGACAAAGCAAGCCCAGTTAAGAGAAATTATCAAGATAGCAGTTGTTCAAGATCTTATGCTGTAATATTTCTATTCTTTTGTCTTGAAAAATTTATGGCCCACTTAATCCACATAGGACTAAATTTGCTATGTATTGTGTCTGTTGATTCTTGTTTTCGGTGGATTGTTTCCTTGTATTTTGGTTTGTAAGTTGATGTTCAATGAGGGCCTACAATTTTGCAAGACCAAATCAATGGAAGAAATGCCATTTATGCCAAACCGTGTACTCAGTCAACATCACCTCCTTCCTCACCAGCTTGTTAAGGCAGACAGTGTGTCATAGTTAGTGGGTCATAATTGGTCTAATATGATCTGGACAGTTGTCCTTTTCCATGTTTTCTCACTCTTGCAGTTAGACCATTTGACCCAGTTCTGGCCAATAAATTGAAGGCAAAAGTCGCTTGAGGTATTTCTGGCAAACCCCTTGCTTGTTTAATAAATGGAGATAGGTATATCTGGTACTGCTTCTCCAGGATGTGATATATGGAGCAAACATTTTGTGCTCATAAGGTGCACATATAAGGGAAATGCCAAGAAAGCTACAAGAATGCTAGTCCTAACATGAAATACTGTTCAACTGCCAGCAACCACTTCACTCCGGATTTCTTGCTAAAAGTTCCTATTTGTTTAACCTGTTGCAATTCAGACTCCTTTTTGTCATTTGTTGCCAAATAATCTAGGCTTCTTGGCTGAGGTCTCTCCCTTCAGGGGTCCTCAAACTGTGGCCCTCGGGCCACATGAGGCGGTGTGATTGTATTTGTTCCCGTTTTGTTTTTTTACTTCAAAATAAAATGTGCAGTGTGCATAGGAATTTGTTCATAGTTTTTTGTTTGTTTTTTTAACTATAGTCCGGCCCTCCAACGGTCTGAGGGACAGAGAACTGGCCCCCCTGTTTAAATAAAGTTTTAGGACCCCTGCAAAGGCTTTCCATTTGCCTTCTGTTAGATAACCCAAGTGAATTAGAGCTTGGAATCACTGTTTTTCTTAGTTTGCAAATCCTTGAACCTCAAACCCAAAACCAATGTGGTGACATTTTCAGTAGTCTTTGTTGTTGTTTGCTTTCCTTTCAGAAACTGAAACCCAGAAGCAAAGAGGCTTATCTATAGTAATTTTCAGTATTGACCTCTTCACTAGGATGATTATGGCTTTAATGCAAATCTTAGTTCCAGCTCCCAACCTTGTTATGTGCCTAAGTATATGTCCCCTATCAACACAATTCTTGACTAATGAAACTGACATCCATCTCTTGTCATGGAGCACAGCCTTAGTATCACTTCACGTCTGTGCATCATTTCCTGTCTCCGTTTGTAAAAGTACCTTCTAAAATTATAAAGGACTTAAATGCGTTCAGACTAACTCCTACTTTAGAAAGTGAATTACAGTAAGGATGCAACAAGTTATACAAGTAACAGGTGTATCCCTGGGTAAGGTGAATGGCAGTTTTGTATTTCATCTGAAGGTGGTTAATCCAAAGCTGAAGTTCTCATTTCAAAAAAATTTTTTTTACTTCACGTAATTTCTTGTTAAAATCAGTTAATAACCTGCTAGTTAAGTATAATATTCAGAGATAGGTGGCTATAAGAACTATTTATCTTCTGTATTTACACATTTAAGTTTTTCTCCTAAATGTGAAAAAATTGTAATTAGAATAGTACATATTTTAAGAGCTGACTCTAAAGCTCCAATTTCTCTCATGAATTCCTCATAGACTTAACATGATAAACTTTAGTTTATCTTATAAAATTGAAACTACTGAACTCCTGTGTAAAATTAAGCTGGAGTGCATACTGTGAAAAGCAGCTTCGTCTCCCTTTTTTGCAGTTTCATGCTCACACCATTCCCCAGACCTGAGTCTTTCACAGTTAAGTGAAAGTGACAAGTGCCTACTTGTCACAACTAGAGAACCTTTTTTTTGAGACAGTCTCTGTTGCCCTTATAGAGTGCTGTGACATCACAGCTCACAGCAACCTCAAACTCTTAGGCTTAAGCAATTCTCTTCCCTCAGCCTCCCAAGTAGTTGAGACTACAGGCATCCGGCCATTGTCTTGACAGGCCAGGGCTGGGTTTGAACCCACCAACCCTGGTGTATGTGGCTGGCTCCCTAGCCACTGAGCTACAGGTGCCAATCCTATAGAGAAGCTTAGGAAATCAAGAATGATCGTCATTTAGTCTTGCCTTTTATCCCATCCACTTTTGCAGAGATTCCAGTAGAACCCCCACCAGCCACACACACTTCTAGCCTCTCTGCCCCTGGCTTCTACTGACTTCTAGGATGAACCTACTGGCAAACAGCTAAAAAATAATTGTTGTTTCCTCTCTCCCTTTCCCCAAAGGTTCTATTGTCTTAACTCCTCCATGAGTCCAAAGTGAAAGATCCATCTACCTGGCCAACTTAGTACTGGCTTATCCTTCCCAGCTTGCTGCCCGTTCCTAGATCACTTTTCCATGAAGTCCTTACACTAAATAAGCCTTTGTGTATTAAAGGATTTCATAATATTTTTTGATTTCCATATATAAATAAATATAGCATTAGGAAATTGAGCTTAAATATATTGACCAAGCAGGTCTTGAACTCCTGGCCTCAAGGATCCTCCTGCCTTGGCTTCCCAAAGTACTGGGATTGCAGTTATAAGCCACAGCACCAATTCCTCTTTAAGACTTATATAGCGCTATATTATATATTATTTAACCATGGAACCAAAGAATCACAAGCAGAAGCAGGAGACAAAATTTAATATATGCACACAGTTTTATATATAATGCAGCATCACACCATGTAGGGCATTTACTCTTTACATTCAGATATGTTTGAAACACTTCTTAAGGCTACAAAACAACATAGAAAAATAAACAAGAATATATTCAACACTTACAAAAAGTGATATGATAAAGAATATAAAGTACTATTTTCCTTTCAACACTTCAAAAGATATGTATATATACTTTTTTTTTACAAGTAACATCACAAATGATCACATCTTCACATGCTTTTAATTATTATTTGTACTCAGTGTAAGGCTATTATCATTTTTCATACATAAATTTTTTCTAGCTCTCTAACAATGCAATTTTCAATCCATTCAAGTAAATTCAACCCCAAAGTTGCTGCTTCCCAGCATTAAGACATGCACCCACCCCTCTTCTAAAGATTTTCTAAAACTTGTATTTCAGGGGGGGGAAAAATCTCCATAAAATAAAATCCCAATTAGTGGGAGAATAAATGGCTGACACTAGTAGCAAAACCTTAGTTCTTTGAAATTGACATACTGGAAATGAGCCATTAAGATTTCAAACAAACAGCATTTAGACATAAAATAGGGAGCAAAATACAGTAAACAGAAATAGTATAGCCAAATCCACATTCTCTTCAGCTACACTAGAATGGACCTTGCTTAGTACCCTTAAGTGAAAGACAAGAAGTTCACCTCATCTAAAACTGAAGGTAATACAAATGAGGCAAAAATAAATATTGCTAGTTTCTAGGATGGCTGAATGTTTTCTAAACCAGAAATGGTTAGAAGGAATTTTATTGCACCAAGTCAATCATAAGCAAGCTTGCAGTTCATAGGCATTTTAACTCAAACTCGAGTCACACAGGAAACAGTACACTGCAATGATATACAGTCTGTATCAAATAAGCTTCATCAGCATTATGGTTCAGGAAAACCTACTCTTGCCAGGTCAAGGCAGGGTCTGAGCTCAGGGCTGCTGTGAAAATGAATTGTGGGTTACCAGGAAACAGCATGAGAACTACACAGATGCCAGCATCCTGCTGCCAAAGAGCACACAGGGCAAGAGCTGAAGATTTATCAGAGAGGAAAAGAACTTGTACAAGAGACAGATACACAATAGTATAAGGAACGGGGGCTGGAATCAAGTTCAGCCAAAGCACCTAATGAAAACAAAAATCGCAGGTGAGCTTTGGTCAGTCTAAACATTTGTTCTTCAAAATGTGAACTATCATAATATGATGAAGCTTCATAATTTCCAACTCAAAATACAAATGATTCTCAGTTCTGTACTTTTGCTTTTATTCTCTTATATAGAAATACATCTTTAGCTGTCAACATACAACTAAAACAAGGGCAGACAAAAGCTTACTTGGCCTTAAGTTTGACCTCCAGCATAAGGCAAAATTCCCTGGACGAATAAACTTTAAAACAAACCTAAAGGTAAAAACAAAACTGACCTTCATGCAAAGATTGATAATTTTACAACTATCAAAAGTCAAGAGTTCTTTTATTCCAGAGGTCACTGAGAAAAGTACCATCTGCTTAAATTCTTTTTCAGCACTGTTTCCACCATGTCCTGGAGGTGAGATACAGCAAGTGGGAAGCAAATCAGCATTTCCTTCAGGAGCTATCGAGTATTCTGCTACTCAAATTGAGGTAAGACAGCAACAGTGAAGAAGGAATAGTATTCTTTCCTATCCAATTTTTAAACATTTCCAGAAACTGAGATCAAACCCTAGTCAATAAAATGAAGGACACTGGAAACAGCAACTGCTTTTGGACTCCTGAGATCAAACTATATTGAACTTTCAAATCTGGTATTTATATCAAAATGTGATTTTCATAAAAATTATCAGGTAAGCTAATGCTACATAAAAAAGCATGGGCTGAAAATGAAGGACCCTCTAATCTTACTCCATAATTCAGCCAGTAACATTAAGAAAAAAACAAATGGCTTACACAGTACCTTCCAACAACTGTTCTACCTTAGAAGGTGACAACAAATTTGTTTCAACAGGTTCTCTCAATTTTTTTTCTACACAACCATCCCAATCTTAACAAATTTCTACCTAGCACCATCATAATAAAGTATCTTTCAAAGTGCGCTCTAAAATCCTATATTACAAAATATCTAAATGCTAATGACTACTCAAATCAGCAGTTACACAGACATTAGGTAATTAAAACAGCACAGAGGTAAATAACCATTATTACAGTACAGTGGAGATTCACTGAGCCTAGCTGGCATCCAAGCATTCCTATAGGTTATCAGAGATCCCAGAAAACTCATCTGCTTCAGTTTGTCAAATTCAAGTGAATTGTATTTGCTTTTAAAGTAATTTTCTTAGGAAAAAAAAAAAGGAAATCTACCGTATCCATTTTTGGCTAGATATATATTATACATGGCATGCAAAGAGAAATTCTATCATTTGCATAGCACTCAAACTTCCTGATCAAGGTAATCTCAACATAAAAAGGTAGATTTTCACATTGGTATGTACAAATAAGAAATATAAGCTACAGTTATTTTTACAAAGCAACACAGATAAATGAATACTGTGTTAATTCAGAGTGCAATCTCCAAATGAAAACAGTGCAACATGCAAAGGGAACCTCTAGTGAATACTGCCCAGAATGGAAGGAAGCAGGATCAAAGACATGTTACCTACTTAAAGGGTAACAAGCTGTAAAATGCAAAGAAAAATCATTTTCTAGCAGCATCCTCTAGAAAAGACCTAGAAACCACAATCATCTTATTCTTAGAATAGTTTCAGCCATATCAAGTTGAACATGCAGCTGTAAAGTGATACATATGACCAATGGTGCAAGGAGAAAAACAAAACAGTAACTCTCTGTAGAAACCTGTCAAGCTAAAAATTTTTTACATTTCTTCTCACAAAATATTTAGAATCTGTCAGTGCATTAGTGTTAAAGTGGCATTAAAAAAGTCTGCAGTTTAACAGATGCAGATTATTTTCAAAATGCATAGCATCTACATTTCTTTCGAGTAGGCACCATGATATTTACACCAGTGCTAAAAATTCTTGGTGGAAACAGCCATTTCATTGAATTTCCTATTTCTTAACCATCTATTCTTGTATACAATCTCAACAAATACTCACCAAAATTGAAAAATATACCCTATGAATATTAAAAGAACTATATACAACGTTTCTAAGACACAGGTTAATAGGCTGCCTTATGTGTAATATTAAAGAGAAGACATTATTCAAGTTTGACAGATATTGAGATGAAAGGCCTTTGGGTTGGAAGCATTTTAAAAGACAACAGTGTTTTAGGCTGAGAATTGTTTGAGCCCAGTTTATGACTAAGGCATTGCATAATAAAATATACATTTCTATTTGGTGCAATGTTATGTTTTGGAATCTATAGTGTGTCAAATGGTGTATTTTCTTGTCACTTTAGTAAACACTATAAAGTACACATTTCCAACATCTGAAGTCAAACTTATATTAAGGAGAAAAAAAACCAAACACTAGATCTATGTTTTATATTAAGCTGTTTATAAAAAATACTTTAACAAACTTATCTTCTACTTTTTAAGGGGGCAGTCACCCAATAAATAAATCAGATTTTGAATGAAAAAAACTGGCAATGCCAGGAATTCACCTGCCCCTTTAACTCATGTCCAGAACCTCTTGTCCAGAATGGGAGAGAAGGTGAAAGGGGAGGTGGAAGGGAAACAGTTCCAATTTGGGTTTTTATTTTATGTCTTTTTTTAAAGCATTCAGAAACATTCCACCTAAGAAAGGGTTTCTGCTCAAAAATACTCCAGCAACCATCATCAAGTGTTCTGTCCCCTATGGCCATCTCCCATCCCTGATCTTCTCCTATCTCCCCTGTAAGGTCGTCCTCTGGCATTCCGATGGTACTGATAACCTTCGTCCCGGCTTCTGCTTGGCTGCCCTTTCCACGACTCCTCACCTCTCACGTGTTGATATCCACCCCTGCCAGAATAGCCCCAATCACTTTTGTACTTCCTGCCTCCAAAAGTCTGATTATAGAACTGCTTGGATCTACCGCTTCTCAAAATATTAGACACCTCATTTTCGTCTTCTGAACTCTCCTCTTTTGGTCTTTGCACTCTGCTATCTGTGGAGTTGGCCCCAGGGCTGACCACATCAGCAGTAGTCTTAGTATCTTTTATTTTTTCAGTTTTTTCTTTCAGACTCTGAATGGTCCTTTTAGGTTCAAATTCAACAGGCACAACTTCTCTCTCTCTGTTTAAAATCTGAGTGGGAAGATGAATCTTTCCCTCTGCTGCAGGAGGAATGGAAACCAACACAAGATCTGCCTTCCGTGTCTGGGACGACTGCTCCACCCGGCCTTCATGCTTACAGCTTACACTTGATTCTGGGAGAGAATGTGCACCTTCACCCTGGGCTTCTGGAAACTCATCTACTGCTGGCACTGAACCACATTCTTTAGACAGATCCAGATTTTCCAGGGGCACATCCAATTCTCCTTTCTCATCAGAGGGGAGGACAATATTCTGCCTCATGACCGGATTTTCTATGAATCCCTGAAAAGGGTACCCATACCAAACATGAGGAAAGAAAGGAGGTGCAATAGGAACCGGGCCTAAGAATGGATTAGGTCCAAAGGACGGCTGTGGGAACACATTCTTGCCACTTAGTGATTCTTCATAATCAGCATGAAGAAGCTGCCCAGGGTTCTCAGATTCAAGATCAGCCTGGTAAGATAACTGTCCATGACTTTCAGGCACCTGAGATGGAGGAATAACCAGAGGTGAAGAAAACGTTGGTGGTCCAATCTGTGGCTGTGGCATTTGACCATTAACACTGGCCTCAGTCTGCATAGAAAAGTGGGCATCGGTACAGGTACAGTCACTTTCATTCTGAGCAGAAGAAGCTTCTTGGAACCATGGATTATGAGGATACACAGGGACAGGGACCTTTGGGTACATCCTGCAGGCTGCCAGGTAGGCCTGGTGCAGAGGGTATAGGTAAGAATGTGGGGCCCACATGGGACAACTATATGCCTAAAAGAGACACAAAACAGAAAAATAAAAGGGGGGGGGGGGGGTCTGCGTAGTTATCTATCTAAATTTCTCATGTCTGCAAAGACCATATAATCTACAGTCCTAATATATAATATTAGATCACTGTAATACCCAATGCAAAAAGGAATTACACAATCAGGTCATTGCTTTGCTCCAGTACTGAAACCAATCCAAATTCCTAACATAAATGTTGACAGTATTTCAATCAATGGCTGCTTAGCTAGACCTGCATTCACATTCTGGCAATACCACTAACTCACTGTGAGACTCCCATGCTGGCCAAACAGCCTGTGTGGACTAAGTTACCAAGAAATTGGTATAGGAATAAACAATCTCCAAAGTTAGGGCTCCATAATTCGAGAAGCCCTCAGAGCCTTCCAATCAAAGAAGGGTAATATTGAAAATGAAATACTCCAGGCCAGGCTCAAGGCCCCCTTGCATTCTGGAGGCTGAGGTAGGAGGATCACTTGAACATAAGAGTTGAAGACCAGCCTGAGAAAGAGCAAGACCCCATCTCTACTAAAAATAGAAAAAATAAGCACCTGTAGGAGGCAGAAGAATCACTTGAACCCAGGAGTTTGAGGTTGCTATGAGCTAGGCTGATGCCATGCAATCCGGCCTAGGCAACAGAGTAAGACTCTGTTTCAAAAAAAAAAAAAAAAAGGAGGGGCCAGACGCAGTGGCTCACACCTGTAATCTTAGCACTCTGGGTGGCTGAGGTGGGTGGACTGCTTATGAGTTCCAGACCAGCCTGAGCAAAAGCAAGACCCCATCTCTACTAAAAATAGAAAAAAACTGAGGCGAAATGATCACTTGAGCCAGAGTTGGAGGTTTCTGTGAGCTATGATGCCACATCACTCTACCCAGGACAATAGCCTGAGATTTGGTCTCAAATTTAAAAAAAAAAAAAAAAAAAAAAAAAAGTTACGCCAAAACGTTTCTCTAAATACCTCAACAAAAACAAAAAAAAATATAAAGAAAATATAACCTAACGATTGGCTAACCAATTACCTACAGCCAATATTCACTGCGTAGATTAAAACTAAG
>CAUYPK010151318.1:0-10158 GCA_963574355.1 Loris lydekkerianus
ATGCCACGGTAACTAGGAAAATGCCAGGAAGGCTATGTTGACTATTGGGATGAAAATGTGTCAAATGGTCTATGAAGCTAGTGTATGATGCCCCATGATCATATCAATGTACGTAGCTATGATTTAATAAAAAAAAAAAAAGAAAAAAAAGTGAAAAAATACTCTCCCCACAATACTGAACTTTTAGCACACCCTTCCCCCCTTGCCCAATGGTCTGAAGGTCTATCCCCCTCAGAACCCAGAGTGTTTGGCCCTTCCCTAGGAGATCTGCACATTCTATGGATAGAATTGCTGAAACAATGACTCAAGTGGAGATGGTGGGAAGAGAGGGATTGGGGAGAGAGAAATACCAGCCCTGTGGGAGTCTGTGCAGACCCACTCCCACCCCCCCCATCCCGTTTAGACATTCAAGGGTGGAGTCTCTGATGCCAGGTTAGGGCTATGGGGCAGGTGAGCTCACTCCCATTGGGACTTTCAGAGGGGGAGCCACTGACAACTGGTTGGGGCTAAATCGGGTGGGGGCTGATCCCCCTTCAGACTTCTAGGGGCAGAGCACGCATTCCCAATTTGTACGTTAAAGGGCGGAGCTGCTTATGCCAGGTTTGAACTTCCAAGGGCGGAGCCAAGGGACCCCAGTTTGGACTTTCCTTTTTTTTGAAAGGATTAATAAAATTGACTCAGCACCCATAGCACAGTGGTTACAGAGCTGGCCACATACACTGAGGGTGGTGAGTTCAAACCCAGCCAGGGACTGCTAAACAACAATGACAACTGCAACAAAAAAATAGCTGGGCATTGAAGCAGGTACCTATAGTCCCAACTACTTGGAAGGCTGAGGAAAGAGAATCACTTGAGCCCAAGAGTTTGAAGTTGCTGTGAGCTGTGATGCCACAGCATTTTACAGAGGGCAACGTAGTGAGACTCTGTCTCGATGAAAAAAAAAAAAAAGAGAGATTAATAAAATTGATAAACCTTTTGCCAACCTAACCAGAAACAGAAAAGTAAAATCTCTGATATCGTCTATCAGAAACAATAAAGGAGAAATAACCACAGACACCTCAGAAATTCAAAAAGTCCTCAATGATTACTTAAAAATAAACCTGTATTCCCAGAAATATGGAAAATCTGAAGGAAATAGACCAATACCTGGAAGCATGCCACCTTCCTGGACTCAACCAGAAAGAATTATAAATCTGAATAGATCTATATCAATCACTAAAATAGCTTCAACTATACGAAATCTCACAAAAAATATAACTCAAGGACCAGATGACGTCACGTCAGAATTCTACCAAACCTTTAAAGAGTAACTATACCGATATTATACAATCTTTTTCAACACATAGAAAAAGAAGGAATACTTCCCAACACATTCTATGATGCAAGTATCACCCGGATCCCCTTTGGGGACAAAGAAAGAAAATTATATACCCATATCATTCATGAATATCAATGCAAAAATATTCAATAAGATGGTAGCAAACAGAATTCAACAACACATCAAAAAAATTATAAACCATAATCAAGTTGGTTTTATTCCAGGGTTACAGGGTTGGTTCAACATACACAAATCTATAAATAAAATAGAAAACAAAGACTATATGATTCTCCAAACTGGTGCAAAAAAAACTTTTCATAATATCTAGCATCCTTTCATAATCAGAACACTTAAATTAAGAAAACAGGCATAGAAGGGACATTTCTTAAACTGATAGAGGCCATACAACAACAGCAAACCCACAGCCAATATCATATTGAATGGAATAAAACTGAAAACATTTTCGCTTAGATCAGGAACTAGGCAAGAATGCCCACTGTCTCCATTTAACCATCACAATCAGGCAAGAGGAGATCAAGGTTATCCGAACAGGGTCAAAGGAGATCAAACTCTCGCTCTTTGCAGATGATATGAACCTATACCTGGAAAACCCCAGGAACTCAACTACAAAACTCTTAGAAGCGATCAAGGAATACAATAGATCTCAGGATACAAAATCAATACGTACAAATCAGCAGCTTTGGCTCGGTGCTCATAGTACAGCGACATCCACATGCAGGGAGGCTGCCTGGTTCGAGCCAGGCCCGGGGCCAGCTAAACAAAAACAACTATAACAACAAAAAGTAGCCAGGCATTGCGGCAGATGCCTGTAGTCCCAGCTACTTGGGAGGCTCAGGCAAGAAAATCACTTGAGCCCAAGAGTTTGAGGTTACTGTGAGCTGTAACGCCATGGCACTCTACCAAGGGCAACATAGTGAGACTCTGCCTCAAAAAAAAAAAAAAAAAGTAGCTTTTATATATGGCAACAATAGTCAAGCTGAAAATATAGTCAAAGACTGTATTCCTTTTATAATAGTATCAAAGAAGATGAACTATCTGGGAATTTACTTAACACAGAACGTAAAAGATCTCTATAAAGAGAATTATGAAACTCTGAGAAAAGAAATAGCTGAAGATGTTAACAAATGGAAAAACATACCATGCTCATGGCTGGGAAGAATGAACATTGCTGAAGTGTCCATACTAACAAAAGCAATCTACAGATATACTGTAATCCCTATTAAAGCACCACTGTCATACTTCAAAGAGCTTGAAAAAATAGTGCTTCATTTTATATAGAATCAGAAAAAATCTTGAATAGGCAATACATTTACTCAGAAATAAAAACAAATCAGGAGGTATCATGTTATCAGACTTCAGGTTATACTACAAATTTATACTGATCAAAACAGCACGGTACTGGCACAAAAACAGAGAGGTAGATGTATGGAACAGAATAGAGAACCAAGAGATGAACCTAGCCACTTATCGTCATTTGATTTTTGATAAGCTTATCAAAAACATTCAATTGGGAAAGACTCCCTATTTAACAAATGGTGCTGTGTAAACTGACTAGTGACCTGTAGAAGACTGAAACTGGACCCCCACCTTTCACCATTAACAAAAATTGATTCTCACTGGATAAAAGAGTTAAACTTAAGACATAAAACTATAAAAAATACTAGAAGAGAGTGGAGGGAAAACACTTGAAGAAACTGGCCTAGGAGAATATTTTATGATGAGGACCCCCTAGGCAATTGAAATAACACTAAAAATACATTACTGGGATCTGCTAAAACTAAAAAGCTTTTGCACAGCCAAGAGCAAGTAAGTAAAGCAAATAGACAACTTCATAATGGGAAAATTTTGCAGGTTACACTTCGAAAAAAGGTCTGATAACTAAAATCCACAGAGAACTCAAACTAATCAATAAGAAAACAAATAACCCCATTTCTTTGTGGGCAAGAGACTTGAACAGAAACTTCTCTGAAGAAGACAGGCACATGGCCTATAAACACATGAAAAATGCTCATAATTTTTAATCATCAGAGAAATACAAATCAAAATCACTTTGAAATATCATCTAACTCCACTAAGATTAGCCCACATAACAAAATCCCAAAACTACAGATGTTGGTGTGGATATGCAGTGAAGGGAACACTTCTACACTTTTGGTGGGAATGCAAGCTAATATGTCCTTTTTAGAAAGAAGTTTGGTGAATACTCAAGGAACTAAAAGAAGACCTACCATTCGATCCTGTGATTCTTCTACTATGTATATACCCAGATGATCAAAAATCATTTTACAATAAAATGTAAGCCTGTAGTCCCAGCTACTTGGGAGGCTGAGGCAAGAGAATCACCTGAGCCCAGGAGTTGGAAGTTGCTGTGAGCTGTATCAGGACAGGGCACTCTACTGAGGGCTATAAAGTGAGAATCTGAATATAAAAAAAAAAAAAAAAAAAAAAAGACATTTGCACCAGAATGTTTACTGCAGCCCAATTCATAATTGCCAAGACATGGAAGCAGCCCAAGTGCCCATCGATTCATGAATGGATTAACAGATTGTGGTATACATACACCATGGAATACTATGAAGCTATTAAAAAAAAGATGGAGACTACACATCTTTTATGTTTACCTGGATGGAGCTGGAACATATTCTTCTTAGTAAAGTATCTCAAGAATAGAAGAAAGAAGTATCCAATGTACTCATACTACTATGAAATCAATATATAAGCACCTACACATTCATACGAATTGTAAAACAATAACTATAGTCCAGAAAGTAGAAGGGAAGGGAGGGAGAGGGGAGGAGATGGGAGAAGTGGGTGAAGAGATGATCTTTGGGAGTAACCTCACCTACTGTGCATGATTCAATGGTACATTTCAGAACTATTAAAAAAAGAATATAATTAGAGGGACTTTGCCTAACAAATGAAATCAGTGTAATCTGGTTTATTATACCCTCAATGAATCCCCAACAATAAAAAAACAGAGTAAAGAAAGAAAAATAATAATAATATAATTGTGATGGATGTCTTAATCAGTTCAATATAAGCATTTCACATTTCATATCAAATCAGTACACTGAACTCCATAAATGCATCAGTGTACACAGTTATGATTTAATAAAAACAAAACAAACAAACAAAAAAGGACAGGCATAAAAATCAACACAACTGAATCAAGAGTCCAGAAATAAATTCCTATTTGGCAAAAGAGCCAAGGCCATTCAACGGAGAAAAAATAGTCTTTCAACAAATGGCGCTGGGACAACTGGATAAACACCTCCAAAAAAAAAAAAAAAAAGAAAAAGAAGTTGAATCCCTACTTCAATATATATATATATATATAAAACCTCAAAACAGATTAAACACCTGGGCAGCACCTGTAGCTCAGTGGGTAGGGCGCTGGCCCCACATACCAAGGATGGCGGGTTCAAACCCAGCCCCGGCCAAACTGTAACAGAAAAATAATCGGGTGTTGTGGCAGGCGCCTGTAGTCCCAACTACTCAGAGGCTAAGGCAAGAGAATCGCCTAAGCCCAGGAGTTGGGAGCAGTGTGATGTCATGGCTCTCTACTGAGGGCGATAAAGTGAGACTCTGTCTCTACGAGGAAAAAAAAAAAAAAAAAAAAAAATCAAAGACCTAAATGTAAAAACTAAATCTGTAAAACGTTTACAGGAAAACATAGGAAAAAATCTTCATGACATTGGATTTCACAAAAGATTCTTTCATATGACATAAAAAGCACAAGCAACAAAAGAAAAATAGATAAGCTGGGCTCCATCAAAATTAAAACCTTCTGTACTTCTCTACAGCCATATCACCCTGAAAAAAAAAAAGAAAAAGAAAAAGAAAAACCACAAATAAATAAATAAAATAAAAAGATAAAATAAAAATAAATAAATAAAATAAAAAGAAAAGAAAAAACACAAATAAATACAGGAAAATATTTCCAAACCATATATCCTACCCAAGTGTCCACTGACATATATGAATGGATAAAATGTGGTATATACATATAAAAAATCGTATTCAGCCTTAAAAAGAAAGGAAATTTTCATACATACAACAATATGGATAAACCTGGAAGATACACTAAGTAATAAGTCAGACACAAACAGGGAAATTTTTTATTACACTTAATATGAGATTCCTAGAGTAATAAAATTCACAGAAACAGAATGCAGAATTGTAATTGTGGTTGTCAGGATAGAGAGGGAGGACTGAGGAGTTACTGTTTAATGGATACAGAGTTTCAGCTAGGGAAGAGGAAAATGCTCTAGAAAAAGGATGGTAGTGACAGGTGCACAACAAATATACTTAATGATACAGAACTGTACAGTTAAAAATTAGTTAAGATGAGTGCAGCCAGTAGCTCATACCTGTAACCCTAGCATTTTGGGAGGATGAGGCAAAAGAATCTCTTAAGGCCAGTAGTCAAGAATACTCTGAGTAACATAGAAAGACTCTGTCTCTACACACACACACAAACGCACACAAATGTTTTTAATTAGCTGGGCATAGCACCACATGTGTGTAGTCCTAGCTACTCAAGAGGCTAAGGCAGGAGGATTGTTTGAGCCCAGGAGTTTGATATTTCAATGAGCTACAATGACAGCACCACTGCACTCTAGCCTGAGCAACAGAGCAAGACCCTGTCTCAAAACAAAACAAAACAAAAAAAAATTAGTTAAAATGGTATTAAAAAACAATTTTTTACAGACAGGGCCTTGCTATATTGCCAAGGCTAGTTTCAAATTGCTGTCCTCAAGTGATATTCCCATCTCAGCATCTAGAGTAACTATGATTATAGGTACAAGCCACTATGTCTACTTAAAATGGTAATTTTTACATATTTGTATTTGCCATTTTTATGTCTTACCAAAATAAAAAATCTAGATTATATAAAGAATTCTTAAAATCAACAACGAAAGCGCAAACACCCATTTAAAAACTGGGAAAAGAGTCTGAATAAACATTTCTCCAAGAAAGATATACAACTACCAATAAGCAGATGAAAACAATGTTTAATATCAATAGTCTTTAGTCAGTTGAAAACTAAAGTCACAATGAGATACTTAACATGTACTAGAAAGACAGAATCAAAGGGTCATGAATGAACTGCTAGCACAGATACAGAGAAAAACAAAATCTTTATACACTCTTAGTGGGAATGTAAAATAGCACAGCCTCTTTGGAAAGAAGTTTGACATTTGATTAAACAACTTAAGAATTCCACTCCTACATATATACCCAAGGGAAAGGAACATATATGCCTACACATAAAATTGTACACCAGTGTTCACAGCAGCATTATTCACAATAGCCAACATGAAAACAAGCCAAATATCTACAAATGAATAAAAAAATGGGTTACACATAAATAATGGAATATTACCTTACAAAAAAAAAAAAAAAAGGAATGAAGTATTACTAATATGTGTTACAACACAAATGGATCTTGAAAACATTACAGTAAGTGAAAGAAATAAGTCACGAAAAAACATGTGAGGCCATCATATAAAAGTCCAAATTAAGGAAATGTATAAAGACAAGTAAGTAGATTAACTATTGCTTAGAACTAGGGGGTGACAGTTAAAAGGTATGGATTTTCCTTTTTAGGTGATAAAAATGTTCCAAAATTGACTATCATGATGGTGGCATATACCTGTGAATGTACTAAAAACCATTGAGTGGGTGAACTGTACAGGATGCAAATTATATCTCAATGAAGGTGTTTATAATTTTATTACCCTTAAGGAAACGAATGTCAAAACCACAATATATTATCTCTAAATATCAAAATCACTAAAATTTTTAAATAGTGTTAACACCAAATTTGGCGTGGATGTAGGGATACTGCATCACTCATAGAATTCTGTGGGAATATAAAACAGTACAGCCACTCTGGAAAACAGTTTAGGAGTTTCTCAAACAAACAAACATGCAACTATCACATGACTCAAAAACTGCACTTCAGGGCATTTGTTCCAAAGAAATGAAATAAAAACCTAAGTTCATAGAAAAACCTCTATAATAATCAGAGATATCCAATCTTTTTTTCTTTTCTGCTACATATTAGAAGAATGGGAGCTGTCTTGAGCCACACATTAAATACACAACACTAACAAAAGCTGATAAGCAAAAGAAAAGGTCCATGCATACTTTTCGTGGTATCTGACACCAAAGATAAGCAAAACAGTCCTCAAATAAGGGGCCGCAGGCTGGACACACCTGCATGAATTTTCACCACCAACTTTAATTGTAATCACCCAAATCTGGAATCAGCCCAGATGTTCTTCAAAAGGTGAATGGTCAGGGTCCAGGGAGTAGGACACAGCTGGAGCAGCATAGGGAATCCAGGTGGGTGAGGAACAATGATGGTGTTGGATTGGGGAGAGATGCTGGGTGTGGCGGCTGGAGAGCAACATTGCAAATGCCCTGGCCAGCGCCACTTGTGAATGCTACAAAGTAGGCTTTGAGTCTGCTGAGAAGGTCATAAACAGTAATGGAGACCTGTACCATGAGCAGCATTTCATGTGTGCTCAATGCTTCTAGCAGTTCCAGGAAGGATTCTTCTATGAATTTGGAGGAAGAAAATACTGTATTAACATGATTTTCAGATGCTTTTTGCTCTCTGTTGTCATCAGTGTGGTGGTGTTATCAAAGGAATGAATAACAGTTAGAATCCTGAGTGCTTCTGCTATGACCTCTGCCAGGAAATTCTGGCTTATACTGGATTTGTCAAAGCCAGAGGTCTTGGAAAATACATCTATCAGAAGTGTCAAACCATCACTGATGAGCAACCTCTGATATTCAGAAACAAATCCAGACCATTTCAACTGTGCCAAGTGCAGAAAGGAGCTGACAGCCCGGAAGCTGAAAGGGAAGCTATACTGCTTGCCCTGCCTTGATAAAATGGGAGTCCCCATCTGTGGAGCTTGCAACTGGCCCATTGAGGGGAGTGTGGTCAATGCCATGGGAAAGCAGTGATATGTGGAGAATTTTGTACCAATTTTGTACCAATTATGAAAAACCATTTCTTAGACATCATCATTATGAGAGAAAGGGCCTGGCATATTGTGAAACCCATTACAATCAGCTGTTCAGTGATGTTTGTTACCACTGCAACCGTATTATGGAAGATGATGTGGGCTCTGGTCTTAAAAAGGCCTGGTGTGTGAACTGCTTCCCCTGTTCTACCTACAACACTAAGTTAACACTCAAGAATAAATTTGTGGAGTTCCCACTAGAGCTGAAGAAAAGACTTAAACTAGCTGATACCTTAGGAAGGAAATAACTTCCTTTGTTTCTCTTCTAAACAAAGGTAAGAAGTTTGATTTGATCCACC
Source organism: Loris lydekkerianus (assembly GCA_963574355.1). Taxonomy (NCBI): domain Eukaryota; kingdom Metazoa; phylum Chordata; class Mammalia; order Primates; family Lorisidae; genus Loris; species Loris lydekkerianus. The sequence goes on from CAUYPK010151318.1 coordinate 8,679, forward strand.
CTTATTTATAAAAGCTGTATCTCAAAATGCTTAAGAGCTAAGAGGACTTATATGTTCCTTCATCTCCTTTTCTTTCATTAAAAAAGAAAAAATATTTTTGTGTATTTAAAACACTGATGAAATAAAGATTTACCTTTGTTAATTAACCCTTAGCAATTTGCTGACATGCGGACTAAATAGCAAAAAAATACATGGTCAAATATTAAATCTTAATTAAGGACCCCAAAATTAAAAAGAACTTTTTAAAATCAAAAGAGTTTTACATGACTTAGTTATAAAAACAGTATAAACATTAATTTACTTTCTATTCAAAAGAAAAGTACTTCCAACTGCTGTTGGGGGAGAATATATAAAAGAAAAATAACCAAGAAAAACAAATCTTACACAATCTTAACATGTCCATCAAACTATTAATTATAAAATGAATGAATATACATATTATTTCTTAGATAAGAAACAACAGTATTCAGAATGACTTTGTTTTTTCAAATGCAGTAATTATTATGCTTAGTTTTTTATTTTGCTCTCCTTAGGAATTCTTCCTTTATGTGATTACTTAACACAGTAGTTATAGCTAGCTGACAGTATATCTTTTAAAATTCTGTGCAAAAATATTTATACCAGGTATTTCAAAATACAGTATACTTTGCAATACTGGAAAAATGAAGTATTTTTTAATGTATTATAGCAATTATGCTTCTAACCTTAAAGTCAAACATGTAGTCTTAGAATAGGACATGAAATTAAATTGCACACAGTTTAGAATGCATCACTTCAAAAAAGTGAATATGTATGTTGGTCATATTGCCTCTATAACCACGCTAATATCTTTTTTGCTTTATGCAAAATCAAACTTGCCTTGCCTTAGAAAAACACATATTTTAGTCAGGAATTCTAGCCATCTCATATACCACCAACCAAAAATAAGTGCACTGACTGAGATCGGTAAATCCAATTCATTAACCACAGCCATAAATAAATTTTTAAAATCTGTTTTTTCTTTCTCCTGAGACCTATTGAAGAATGCTCTTGATAAGTATTTCAGGTTTTTCACTTCAAATCTTATACATATATTTTACTAGGTGTAGGAGGCATTAAATTTCACCTTTAAATTGGAAGAGGGGTGTTTTAATGTCAATTTTAGGTTAAAACTATTATTAATATTTTATTTTTATTAAGTTTTATCCTCAAGTTTCCAGCCCATTTTTTCTGGATAAATTGGTTATGCAAAATAAGCTTTATACACATTTTTTAAATGTTGGCACTGCTGTTACCTAAAAAGAAAGTTGCGAAGATCGACTTCTGGGGAAAAATTGTTGGTCTTTCCAAAAATTGCTGGAATAGTTTTGCCATTAAAAAAAAAAAAAAAAAAAAAAAAAAAAAACAAAAAAAGCAAAAACAAATCCAATTAAAAATTTTTTTAAAGGCCAGGTGCAGTGGCAAACCACATTAACCCCACCAAAATGGAACCCCAAGGAGG